>ML358007.1:0-75478 GCA_005239505.1 Nicotiana paniculata | reverse complement strand
ATATATATATATATATATATATATATATATATATATATATATATATATATATATACTTTCAAATATTTCATATGCATCATCAATTCATTTATAAGCACACAAAAGTATTTTTCATAATTTTCCATAATTTTTAAAGGCTTTAAACCAATTTTATTCTGTATTTTATTATATAAATATCCAATAATTATTCTCCAAATTATTTTTATGATGATTTAATAATATAAACTTACCATGTACATCAACATGATATTTTAAATATTTTTCAGTGTATTTCTTATAATTACATTTGTATTTTAAGGCTAATTGCATATTTTTGCAATAATAGCACATATGCATGTATAATTACACTATTTATGCATAAAATGACTTTTTTATATTTTTATAATGATAATTTATTATTCTTAAACATTTTAGTGCAAAAATAATATTGTTTTTATCTATTAATTACTTTTATAAGTTATTTTTTGATAAAATATTAGATATTTAGAAACTAACCCCAATTTATAAATATTTTCGGACCAATACACTAGCCCAATAAATCTCAAGCACAAACCAAATAACCCCATCCCAACCAATTAAACCAGCCCGACCTAAGAGCCCAGCTAATCGTGGTCGTTGATCTTTGAGATCAACGACCCATATTATTCCTTCCCTTTTAATTACTCTAACACCCCTAACCCTAGATCATTCTCACCACTCACCGCCCCTAAATCCTCTCTACCCTCTCCCCTATGAATAACCCTAACCCACCGCCTCTCGAAACCCCTCTCTTAATCCCTCTTCTAATGGGATTTCCTTCTCATTCACTTACCATATCCGGATATTTCAGCTATTAGTTGATTCTCTATGGTATTACCTAATACTTATCTAAACATGGAAAGTATTACCACTCTGGTTCTGTCTGATCTCTTGAACCTGGACGATATTCCATCTACACACATTTATTCAACACCGTGTGAGTCCGATTTTGTTTATATTTTTGTTGATTTGTACTCACCCTAAATCTAGGGTTTACAGTTCCTTGTCAAATCGAACCAAAATTGGTTTAAGTTTTTGATTTTGAGTGTTATATTGTTTATATTCACGAGTTTGATTTTTCTTTTGTTGAGATTCTGCCGATTTTCACTTACCATAAAAGTTAGGGTTTTAAGATCTTGTTTCATAATTATTTTGATTCACTGATTTTGGTGCTATTTGTGTCTCTATTCATCTTTGTGTGTGAATATTCTGTAAATATTTTGTTCTCCTGAAATCAGGGTTTATTTATTTTATCCTAAATCCGATTTTATTTTTATTATGCATGATAATATTTCCTTATTTGTGTTTGATTTACACTTTTCCTTACTTACTTGCTCGATCTCTGTCACTATATATACCCCTCCACGTTCCCCTTTAGGAAAGACTTTTGAATCGCTATAACCTCACTAGATCTAAAGCTCTACTCTGTTATTTCGTTCTATACTTTGATTTTGGCCGATTGAAAGCCAATGCCACTAAGTTCTGTGTTCTTGCTTCTCGTTGATGTTCAGAATACTGTGGACTTTTATTCTTTCTTAAATTATCGTTTAACTGGTAAGTTACTTGACTTTTGTAATTTCATCCTTATGTGTCTCTGGTTGCATGTGTTCTTACTTCTGAATTCATGGCTTAATATGTTTCTGGGATACTTTTAATCACCACTCTGTTAACTTCGCACACATTAAGTCTCTTTAGCATTTAACTAATCCCAATGCTACTAGTTCTGAGATTATCTACGCCTAATTGGGTAATCTGAATCTTCCTAAGATTGTTTATCTAGTGTGTTGACGCTTGAATATTCATCAATTTGTTGTAACCTGAGTTAAGACTTTCATTGTTAGTCATAATTTGCCTCTTTGCTATTGTGTCACTCAGCATGCTCACTCGAGCCCATACCCCTTTAGTATTTGCTTGTGATTTAGAACAGTTGTCTCATCATGTTTGAATTTTTGTTTTATGATATTAGGATGAATCTTTTGTACAACTGGATCTTCTTTAGTTAATTAGTCTACTATGGCAATGCCTAAATGCCTATATCTACTATCTTACATGAGTTTACCTTCCACTCTGTTCAGAATCTATGTAGTGATAGTCTTGCATATGTTATGTGTCCTAATTTGTGTTGAGACTTTTTCTAGTGATTGTGATTGCCCCTCTACTAACATGTCCCTCATTATGTCTTTGACCCACTTGATGCTCTGTCCCTTCAGTAATTACTTGGCTTATCACAATGCTATATTGTTTCTTGATAATGATACTAGGATGTATACTCGGCATAATTTCCAACCAAGTTCAACTTGTTAGTATTGTGCATTTGATAATCTTTGTCAATCCTGCAAACTTGTTCTTTCCTTAACCCTTTCAATATGTGGCTGACTATGTGCTAGGTGTTGAACCTGCTAAGTTTGTTTTTCAATCCTATGACTTGTTCGATTATCTGCTCCATATGATCAATTTGGTCATGTCTGTTTATGTTATAAGTACCTCTCAATTCCTGTCACTTAACCTTGGTCCACTCTCTTTCACTTGTTACTTGAGCTTTTGTGTTCTCATTATTAGCCGGCTAAAATCCAAGGCTACTTAGGTTCTACCATTTGACCTACCTAGTGTAAGCACTGCTCGGGGTCCAATTGAGACCCTTGTGAACTATGATACATTAGGACTTGGTCCCTACTCATTCTCTGAATTTCCTCTATCAACCTCCCTAGTGTGAGCACTTCCTTGGGTTCTTGAAGCCCTTGGGAACTCTGACACACTAGGGTCATGGTTTAATTGCTCAACTATGTTTTTACCTATTGGTTGAATCAACTGGTTTTTGGTTACTTTATGTAAATGAAGATATGATTTCTAGGTTGTGGTAAACTATGAGAATGAAGATCTGGCCTGGTCGGGTGTGTCTTTGGGCCTGTTGAAGGCTCACTATAGTTGCTTTATTATGTAATTTATGCCATTCATTGGGTCTGTAATAATGTTGTAATAACAGTTGGGGTATTAGTAAAATTGGGAAAAAGGGGATTTTTCTTAACACTTGCATTGGAAAGGGTAGAAATCCTTCCTATAGGTGTTTTACTTTGATCAAATATGTTCTGCTATTATGCGTTAGAAATCCTGCCTATAGGTGTTCTACTTTGCTCAAATATGTTCTGCTATTGTGTGTAGATAACCTGCCTATAGGTATTTGATCCGTCTAATCTATTCTGCTTCTACATGTTAGATATCATGACCATAGGGTTAATTGGTTACATGTTGCGGCTCACTTGATAGACATGCCTATAGGATCTAAAATCAGTCTTAATTGTGACTATAGAAATCATGCGTATAGGGTCTAAAACGAGTCTTAATTATTGACTATCCTTCTCGCTTCTTTCAAGTGCTAATGTTGAACTTTCAACACTGTGACATTATAATTATTAGAATGCATGCCTATAGGACCCAACTAAGCAATTTTAATATATTCCTGTGATTACCATTGCTAATTACTGCATAAATCACCTAGATATCATGCTATAGGTTTAACCTCTTATACTTATAATCAGTAGGCAACTGCGTAGTCTTTTAGAAATTGTATTAAGAAAAGTGGATTTTACCTATGATACTGTCTGCCTATTAAAATTTAGAATCACATAGAGATCATGCCTATAGGATTCAATAACTTTAATTTTTCTAAAATCTGCAATTGTCAAATGCTAATTCATTTGTGTGCATTTGTTGTCTAAGTGCCGAGGCTAACTTGAGCCCTTATTTGTCTATATGAAAGTCAAGCTTGTTTTGTATGTCGCCTAGTTTTCTCATTTTTGAGCAACCTACGTTAAGTCTAGAACCACCCAAGATAGAGGTCCAAACGCCTCATGGACTATAGGTATGGGACGGGTAGTGCATGCATACGTTACGATTTAGAATCAATTAGTACGCTATAGGTAAACAACTTAAAGATAGTAATCGGGTAGCAAGAGGTGATAGTTTGTGCCCGATGAATAATACGAGTAACCTCATATCGAGGTAGTTACGAAGTATTATTTATGTTGCACGGGGTGATTCTTTAGGCAAAAAAATTTAGGACCCCCCACCTTTGCCTTAAAATCAATTATTTTGTTTATTTGTCCAATTTTGTCTTTTCTCTTTATTTAGAATAATTCATATAACCCGAGTTCGATCGGGACCCACAGTTTTGGACCTCGAGGAGTGCCTAACACCTTCTCCTCGAGGTAATTTGAGCTCTTACCCGATCTTTGGTGACGCAAACTGGCTAAACCTGAGTTATTTACAAATAGGTGCCCTAACGCACCTCAAACCTATTAGGTGGCGACTCTCTCTTTTAACACCCTTCATTAAAATAGTTGTCACGTGTCGAAATCCGATTTAGCGAGAAAAATGGGTGCGACCGTTATAAAGTCATTACATGTCTACAGGATAAGGCATTTTCCGTTCGCACATTTTTTATATGCGGCCGCAGATGGGAGTTGCGGCCCGTAGAATTCTGTTGTGCGGCCGCAGAAAAGAAGTGAGATCCGCACATTTTATCTTGCGTTCACACTTTTGAGTCTCAAAAATGATCACTCTCTGATGACAGAGAATAGGATGATCTGCAGTCGCAAAGGGAGATCTGCAGTCCAGACAATTTAACTTGCGGCCGCAGATTCCTTCTTCATTGTTTTCCCAAATTCAACACTTGCGGACCGCACAAATTAAAGTGCGGCCGCAGATTTCAAAAGGTTAGGAGTATACTATTTTTTTCTACTTAGGTTTTTCAATTTCTTACAAAAATAGGCATGGAAACATGGTAAAAACATGAAATTACACTAACCCAATCCCATTAGAGCATGTATCAAGTTTACCTAGTTCAGATCTACCCCACATGAACACATAATTGAGCTCTAATAACAAATGGCCTAAAAAAGAACTAAAATCTAATAATTAAACAAAAAAAACATTTAACATGAAATTGAAGCATACCAAATAATGTGGGTGCAATAGGTTGATAATCAAGGTGGTTGTGTGTGTGGACAGTGAACAATCTCCCAGAAAATTCAACAGAGCAACAATGTTTTAATCAGAGAGGGAAAATTGTGAAATAAACCCTATTCTTCTATTTATAAAAACCATTTTGAGAAGGGAAAAGCAACGAGTGAGGCCACAAATTTACTATGTGGTCGCAGATCGACCTCCGTAATTAAAAGCTCAAACATCAGAAACTTGGTATTTTGACACTTTTGTAACATTTCAAATGTGTGGTTTGCAAGAGAAATGTGCGGCCGCATTGATCTTCTGCGGTGGCACATAGAAATGTGCAGTCCGCACAATCTTGAACTCTTATCCATATTTTGTCCACATTTCTTGTAAGTCACACTCATCCATGTAGAACACTTCAAATGAAGTTAGAACACAAATAACACCTAACTACAAAAGAAAAAGGAAAATACCATGGGTTGCCTCCCAAGAAGCGCCTGATTTAACGTCGTGACACACGCAAAATACCCTCAAGTGAAATGAATGACCGCCACTATGTGGCTATCTCCAATCTTGGCCAAATAATGCTTCACCCGCTGACCATTGACTCGTAATACTTCATTGTTTTTGCTCTTCAAGTCTAAGGCACCAAAAAGTGACACCAATAATTTTGAAAGGACCACTCCACTTGGATTTTAGTTTCCCAGGAAACATCCTCAACCTTGAGTTAAACAACAATACAAAATTTCCCACCTTGAACTCTTTGTTTCAAATATATTTTTCATGAAGATATTTCATCTTTTCTTGGTACAAGGACGAACTCACATAAGCATGGTACCGGAACACATCCAAACCATTCAAATGTGCAATCCTCAAGTTAGGGGCTACATCCCAATCAAGATTCAACTTCTTTAGAGCCCACATTGCCTTGTGCTCTAGTTCCACCAGAAGATGAAAACATTTTCCGAACACCAACTAGTATGGAGACATTCTGATAGGTGTTTTGTAAGCCGTTCGATAAGCCCATAATACATCATCAAGATTCTTGGACCAATCTGTTCGATTAGCATTCACCGTTTTAGACAAGATACTCTTTATCTCCCCGTTTGAGACTTCCACATGCCCACTAGCTTATGGGTGATAGGGAGTCGTGACTTTGTGAGTAACACCATACTTTATAGGTAAAGTGTCAAAAGCCTTGTTGCAAAAATATGACCCCCATCGCTTATAATTGCATGTGGAGTACCAAACCTTGTGAAAATATTCTTTTTCAAGAAAGCCACTAGACTTCTCGCCTCATTGTTGGGTAAAGCAACGACCTCAACCCATTTAGACACATAATCCACCGCGACCAAGATGTAGGTGTTTCCACAAGAACCCGCAAAAGGTCCCATGAAGTCAATGCCCCACACATCGAAAATATCAATCTCCAAAATTGTTGTGAGAGGCATTTCATTTTTATTTGAGATTGCACCAGCCCATTGACATTCATCACACCTTTTCACTAACTCACTAGAATCCTTGTAAAGAGTGAGAAAATAGAAACCACAACTAACCACTTTGGCCACCGTTCTCGCCCCACCATGATGACCACTATATGACGAAAAATGAAAAGCCCAGAGAATATCACCTTGCTCTTCTTCCAGTACACACCTCCTAATCATCTCATCCGTACAAATCAGGAAAAGATATGGTTCATCCTAATAATAATCTTAACAATATATTTTGAGCTTCTTCCTTTGGCTTGAATAGAACTCATACTGAATGGTTCCACAAACAAGAAAATTTGCTAAGTCTGCAGACCATGGCACCTCTTTCATTGAAATTGCCAGGAGTTTCTCGTCGGGGAAGGAGTCATTGATTTCAAGGCCATCACGCAGCCTCCCCTCCTCCTCCAAATGACGAAAGTGGTCTGCCACTTGGTTTTCACTATATTTTCTATCTTGGATATGAATATCAAATTCTTGTAACCAGAGCACCCATCTCATCAACCAAGCTTTTGAGTCCTTTTTGCTCATAAGATAACGAGGCGCCACCTGATCCGTGTGGACAATAACTGTCACGACCCAAAAATTTAACTTGTCGTGATGGCACCTAAACCATCCCGCTAGGTAAGCTAGTTAACAGTAAAACAATTCAAATTAGATTCATTAAGAGAAGTAACAATAATACAACTAAACTTTTATATAAAGAATTCCCAAGGACTGGTAGTACAAATCATGAGCTTCTGTGATTTCGAGTTTACAAAGATTGTATGAAATAAATAAATCATCTGTTTGAAAACATACATGAACAGATTAATAAATCTAAAGCTACCAAGGACAAGTGGCAGCTATGACTGGAATGTTGGTATGTATTTAATGCCATGCCACCTTCTCCGTACACAACAACATCAATATCCAAAATCTGCACGCAAGGTGTAGAAGTGTATAATGAGTACAACCGACCCCATGTACTCAATAAATAACAAACCTAACCTTAGGTTGAAATAAGTGACGAGCTTTGACAAAGTTCAGAGTCCAACACCAACAACCAGGAACAACTCATAGAAATATAACTAAAGCAGTACAAGTAATAACTCAAAGATAAAATGCTCAGCTCGTTCACAATTCTGGAAAATAGGCATGCTTTTCAAGTATAACAGTAAAAACACTGTAAAACCCAAATCTTTCACCGAAATTGCCAAAATAGGAGTAAATCCGAAAAAGTGTGATTTTTCCCAAAAACATTCAAAAACCAATTGAATATTTCAATCTCAGGTTGCATGAGGAAATTACATCTGTATGCCTACATGTCAATATGCATGTGAATTCATGAATGTCACAATACTGTGTAGCTTGAGGAAATGCATCTCTAGGCCAGTATGTCAAGTATATATGTTAATGTAATGCATCACACTGATGAACACATATAATCACACTCTCAGAGTACTCAACCTCGCTATCTCGCACTCCCACTTATCACGCTCAATCCCTCAGCACACTCTTTACTCAGCACTACACGGTACCTGCTGCAGCGTGCAATACCGATTCTATCAGTAGTAATAAAGTCTATAAGGCCTGCTGCGATATGAATCCCGATCCAAAAATAGCCATAAATCCTATTTCACGTGCAACCCCATCCACATATATCCATAAGGCTTGTTGCAGTATTCAACCCGATCAAATACGGGCGAAACTTCTCAATTGCAAACACAATGGCAAGGATCTCTTTCTCCGTAACAATATAGTTGATTTGGGCACTCTTCATGGTCTTACTAGCATAGTAGACCGGATGGAAAATCTTGTTGATGCATTTCCCCAAAATAGACCCAACCGCTACGTCATTTGCATCATACATGAGTTCAAAAGGCACACTCCAATTTGGAGCAGTGATGATGGGGGTAGTTGTTAACTTGAGCTTCAACAATTCAAAATATCTCATGAAATAATCATTGAAATTAAACTTGGCATCCTTCTCAAGAAGCTTGCACAACGGGTTCACCATCTTAGAGAAATTTTTGAAAGAGCCGGTAAAAACCCGTATGGCCTAGGAAACTCCGCACACGCTTCACCGAAGTTGGAGGTGGAATCTTCGAAATCACCTCAATCTTTGCCTTGTCAACTTCAATTCCATTCCTTGAGATTTTATGGCCCAGGATAATACCTTCCTCGACCATGAAATGGAATTTCTCCCAATTGAGCACCAAATTGGTTTCTTCACATCTAGCCAACACTTTGTCCAAATTTTCAAGACAATCATCAAAAAAATCTCTAACTACCAAAAAGTCATCCATGAAAACTTCAAGGTAGTCCTCCACCATGTTCGTGAAAATAGCCATCATACACCTTTGAAAAGTCGTCAGTGCATTGCACAAACCAAATGGCATCCACTTGAAAGCAAAAGTGCCATAAGGACATGTAAATATTGTTTTCTTTTGATCTTCTAGAGAAATGAGAATTTGGTTGTAGCTTAAGTACCCATCAAGAAAGCAATAGAAAGCACATTCGGCCAATCCATCGAGAATTTGATCTAAGATGGGAAGTGGAAAGTGATACTTCCTTTTGACTTTGTTGAGCTTTCCATTGTCCATACACACGCTCAAACTGGTCACCGTTCTTGTAGGAATCAATTCATTCTTGTCATTGGTGACCACCTTCATGCCCCCCTTATTTGGGACACATTGAACCAGAGAAGTCCATGAACTATCGTAGATAGGGTTAAACAACCCCAGAATCCAACCACTTGATAATCACTTTCTTGAAAAATTCTTGCATAGCCTCATTGAGTCTCCTTTGATGTTCAATAGATGGTTAAGCGTCGTCCTCCAACTTGATCTTATGCATGCAAAAGGCGGGGCTTATCCCCTGGATATCCGCCAAGGTCCACCCAATAGCCTTCTTCCTCTTTTGTAGAAGCGGCAATATGGAATATACCTGCTCTTTAGTCGAACAAGAGGAAAGAATAACCGATAAAGTAGAACAAGGGCCAACAAATTCATACCGAAGATGTGGAGGCAATGGCTTCAGATACAAGGTAGGAGGCTCTTCAATAGGCGTCTTTGTAGGAGGAGTCTTCCTATTTTCAAGATCCAAGGATAATTTCTTGGGTGCATAGTTGTACGACCCCATTCCTTGCAAAGAGTTCACACATTCCATGAAGCCATCCATTTCATCATCATCAAATTTGAGCAAAACGACCTCCAACATATCACCAATATTGATTGTAGCACTTGTATCATCAACAATGACATCGGTCACCAAATCCATAAAAGAACAAACCTCACTGCTCTTTGGTTGCCGCATGGACTTACACACTTGAAATACCAATTTTCAACACCAACCCGGAAAGTGTATTCTCCATTTCCAACATGGCAAAGAGCCTTAAACATAGCAAGGAAAGTTCTCCCAAGAATAATTGGCACTTCATAATCAACATCACAATCTATAATGACAAAATACGCTGGAAGAATGAATTTATCAACACGAACAAAAACATCTTCAATTACACCCAATAACTTTTTCATTGTACAATCGGCCATTTGCAATTTCATAGAGATGGGTATTGGTTTCCCAATTCCCAAAGTCTTGAAAACACAATAGCGCATCAAATTGATACTTTCCCCAAGATCACAAAGAGCTTTAGCAAACTTGAAACTTCCAATTGCACAAGGGATCGTGAAAGCACAGGAATCCTCCAACGTAGGAGCCATTGAATGCACAATTGCACTCACTTGGTGAGTGACTTTGATAGTCACAAAATTCAACGCTTCTTTATCACAAGATCCTTCATAAACTTTGCATAATCAGGCATTTGTTAGAAATCTTCGGCCAATGGCACATTGGTTGAAAGACTCTTCATCATTTGAATGAACTTCTTGAATTTATTCTCACCATTTTTCTTTGCAAGTCTTTGAGAGTATTGAGGTGGAGGCTTAGGCAATGGTACCTTAGCCTTTTGCACTACCGGCTCCAGTATGTCAATAATGTGTTCCCTAGACGGGTTCAACTCCTTTTGAGTTTCTTCCACACTATCATCAATATCAACCCAAACTTCCTCATTGGATTGAATAACATTTTTCGGGATCTCTTCCTCTTACATCACTTTATCATCATCAACAATTTGTGTTCCACTTGAGGTGGGTGCATTCATGCCTCTTCCACTTCTTGTGATAACCGACATCACATTCCCCGTATTGTTACCACCCTTTGGGTTTACCACCGTGTCATTTGGTAGTTCTCCCTTTGGATGAGAATTTAGAGCTTGAGAGATTTGCCCCATTTGAACTTCTAGGTTGCAGATTGATGTGTTTTGTGAGGCAAGTTACGTATCCAAATCGGTATTCTTTTCCATCATGCTTGAGCATACTTTCAATACGTCTTATCTTATTGTTTGAAGAACTTGAACGATCTGGAAGGATAAGGAGGTGGTTTGCTCGGATGTTGGTACATCGGTGGCCTTTGAAAACTCGACCCTCGGTTGCCTTGATTATTACTCCATCCACCTTGATTGTTACCTCCCCAATTTCCTTGGTTGTTTCCACTCTGATTTCGTTGATTAATGTTGTTATGCCAATTCCCTTGATTGTTAGAACCAATTGCCAAGATTTTTTTGTGGTCACCATTGTTGTTTATTTGGTCCTTGGTTATTTCTTTGCCCTTGAAAATTGTTCTAATATTTCACTTCCTCTTCTTGTTCATTATAGGAATCATCTTCCTCAAAACCACAATCATCTTGCACATAGTTCTCCACTCGATTTTGTACTTGTGGACCCTTGGTCTTCCTCTTGTTCACCATCATATTATCTCCCTCCATAGCATTGATTTTCTTAGGAGCTTGCACTTGATTTATCTAGGCCTTTGTTAGTTGAGTCATGGTAGTGGTCAATTTGTCTATGGCCGTCCATGGTCTTGCCATTCTTTGTGAAGGTGGATCATATTCAGATCACCTTGTGGAACATTGGCCCATGATTTTCAAGTCGATGGCGTTTCCGCCATCTCTCCAAGATTTCACACGCCTCCGCATAAGGTGTAGTCATAAAGTTCCCACCGGCTAGTTAATTCACTACATATTGGTTGGTTGTGTTAATCCTACGATAGGAGGTTTGTTGAATCATGTTTTCCATCATATCGTTGTTGGGACATTCCTTACCCATTTTTCTATAGTGCTCCCATATTCTTTGTAGTAGTTCAATAGGCTCTTACTTGAATGCCAAGATCTCATCTCAAAGTATAGCCATGTGCCCGGGAGAGAAGAACTTAGCATGAAATTTTTCGCCAACTCATCCCAAGTATGAATTGAATGGTTCGGAAATCATTCCAACCAATCTAAAACTTTTCCCCGTAGAGAGAAGGGAAAAAGCCTTAGCCTCAATTCATCCTAGAAAACATTAGTTTTCTTGCTCCCCAACATGTATCCACACAGCCCTTCAAATGTTTATAAGCATTTTGAGTTGGAGCACTGCAAGAAACCCGTTGCTCAATCAAAGTGAAATCACATTGGTTATTTGGAAGTTGCCTTCCGTAATACAGGGAGGGACTATTGCACTAGCATAACCTTTGTTGGGCAATATCCGGTGTTGAGCCGCTCGTGATGGAGGTGGGGGTGGAACTGGCACATTGTCATGAAGTAACCGGCCTCTCTGATTGGCTTGTGGCTCATGAGGTACCTCCTCTACTTGTTCTTCCTAGCCGTCCAATTCCCCCAAAGGCAAATTTCGAACTCATTGTTCGCCATGAGGGCACCTAAATTTTCTCACATAAGTTAGTAACAGGGAAGGTAAAGAAGATATTCCAAAAACAAACTCAATATATAGCTAACACCGTTTTAACACCCCGGCAACGGTGCCAAAAATTGATTCTCGTCCAATCCTTACTCAATAGTGAGTGAAAACAGTTGTTGGAAAAATAGTACACAACAAGAGCCGGGGTGGATTTCCACAGGGAGTTCAATATGGGTGTTAGGGATATACACTTGACGATAGCAAATGGAACAACTAAAATTGCACTTCCAAACAAATGGTTTCAATTTCGACTTCTAAAATCAACTCTAATAATTATAAGCTAAAGAGAAGAAACTAGAAAGCGAATGATTATTTTTGTTGTTTTTCCAAATGGTTAAAAAGCCTAGGGATGTGACCTTAACCTAGATGTTCTCCTAATGGGTTAAATACGTTAACACTTATTTTATTGGCCGGGGTGTATTATAGCTCTCAACTCTAAGTTACCTACTCAATACCTCTCGGTCATAGAGTGATTTTGCCCAATTTGACTTTCTCAAGACCAAATGTGTATCAAGCTAAATAGTTGATATGAGCTCAAGTCGGGTTCTCACTATCTCTAGGTCAACCCTTTAATTAAGCTAATCAAATCCTTAATTAGCCCAATTTCTTGTTAGCTAAGTTTTCCTAGACTAGGTCTCTCTTTCTCAAGCAAAAACCAAGTCAAAAAAGCTATGAATCAATATTTGCAATCGTTAATTTCTAAAATTAAAGCATAAAATAGGCAAAATAATGAACACCCAATCATAAACAAGAATTTAATTAAATACCCGTAAGGTTTACACACTAGGGTTGAGTCACAGCACTAGTAAGAGTCTAGCTACTCATACTTAAAAATGAAGAAACCAAAGAAGAAATACTAAGTAAACTCATAATCTAAGATTAAAATTATAAAATGTGATATTTTAAATCCCAAAATAGTCACAAACTTCCTAAAATAGCAAAATACAACAACTACAGCAGCTCAACTTCAAAAATTTACCTAAAAATGTGATTCTCATCTATTTATAGTGGCCCACAATTCGTTGACAAAAATGCCCCTCGGGAGGTTCTGCGACCGCACAATTCCATGTGCGGTCCTCAGATTGCTTCAGCTTGCAAGGCCTTGGATTTTACAGCCGCACAATTTGGTCTGCGGCTGTAATGCATCTTCTGCAGCCACACAATTATTGTTCGGTCCGTACTTCAGGCAAGGCTTCAAGTCTTGGTCATTTGCACATTCTCTGAACTTTTAATTTTTTATCAGTGCAGACCTTATTCTGCGGCCGCACAATTAATGAAGCGGTCACACATCTGCTAAAAGTATGATGGGCTTCTTAACTAGTTCTACGGCCGCAGAAGAAATTCTGCGGTCCGCACTTTCTTTTGCGGCTACAGAAATACCTCTACGGACCGCATTTCTTAAGTTCTGTACCCTTTCTTGCATTGTGAGTCGAAACACTTCTTTTTGAGTCATATTTCTTCATTAGAGCCCAAATTTCTAATATACCTGCAATTTGCACACTTTCATTAGTATTGAGAACATAAATTAATACGTTCGGACTAAAACAAAAGTAAAAAAATGCTAATAAGTAGTCAAAATCCACACTTATTAATGCTTTGTTGCTTTAGAAATATTGATGCTACTTTGTTTTTTGTTTTTTTATAGTTGCTAGAAATCAATAAATGTGTGTTGCCGTCGTTTTCTTCCAGTAACTCAAAGTTATGTCATTTGAAATGTCTAATTTTTTGTGTGCAATTGTAGTGTAGGAAAGAGTAATCCACGAGAAAAAACACACTTGAATAAATAATTATTTCCAGTTGTTAGACACCTTTTATTATCTTTTTGTTCGCTCCATCCGGAATAATGATAATCTTAAAAAAACAAAAAAAAATTGTAGATGCAAGACATCAGCATTAGAACATCTTTTTTGGCAAAAGCAACCATAAGGGATGAATCCTAGAGAAAGTTGCAATAGACTTAGAAAATTTAATTCATGCACTCATAACTTATGCCGTTAGATAATCTCATTATCCATACATTTTGTTGGTGTGCATTTGTTGTCCCATTTTCCTTTTTGCGTTTAAATATTGAGCAATATCAAATTTCTANGGGGAGGGCGGCCATTTGGTTCACGGATAAGTTATAAATGCTCGATGGTTGTAAATTGTAATACAGTCAAAGAGCGGTATATTTTTGTGTTTCACAAATTGTTTCTTCTTTCTTTTTTTGTTGTTTTTTGTCTTTAGGTCAAGCTCATAGTTTTGCAACTTAATTATGGTTATAATTTAGAGAGAAATTTTGAAGAAGTAAAAATTAATGTGTATTCTGTTTTCTCAATTGTATCTGTTTACAAAGCAGAGAATAATATATATACATGTAGCTACTAACCTCCTTACTTAATTATATGTTATAATTGGGCTTGTGAAATACTCATCTGACTGGTCCAATAAGTCCAATATTTGACTGGCCCATCCGTGTGGCCCAAAAAGGGTATTTAGTAGGTCATTTCCCTATCTTCTCTATCTTCTTCTTTTCTCGATCTGGTTCATCGGCAACACCCCCCCTCAAGTTGGAGGAGGCGGAAAGCACACCCAACTTGCTCAATAAGCCACGATGAAGAGGCCCAGAAAGTGGTTTGGTAAAGATATCAGCTAGTTGGTGGTGAGAGGGAAGAAAAGAGAAAGAGATGAGACCCGCTTGGAACTGTTGCCGGACAAAATGGCAATCAAGTTCCACATGTTTTGACGCTCATGGAAGACGGGGTTTTTTGCGATGTGAATGGCCGCTTGGCTGTTGGAGTGAAGAGGAACCGGCAGTGAAGGAATGACTGAGAGATCGTCAAGGAGACGGATGAGCCAGGTCAGTTCAACAACTACACGCCTCATCGACCGGTACTCGGCCTCAGCGGAAGACAAAGATACAGAGGCTTGTTTCTTGGATTTCCAAGAAATAGGACAGCCCCCCAAACTGATAAAAAATCCACTAATGGAACGACGGCTATCAGGGCAAGCACCCCAATCAAAATCGCAAAAAGCGAGCAAATCAAGAGAAGGAGCAGCAGTCATGAAAAGGCCCAAACCAGGGTCACGAAGAAGGTTATAAAGACAATGATGAGCAGCAAACAAATGGGTCTCACTAGGGTTTTCCATGAATTGGCTAAGATGTTGAACAACAAAGGAAATGTCAGGACGGGTGTGAGTGAGAAAGTTGAGCTTGTCCAAAAGGCAACGATAGAGTAGAGATCAGAAATAGGAGCCCCAACACCTGCATGTAACTTAGAAGAGGGATCCAGAGGAGAAGAAACAGGAGACAGACCAAGGCAGTCAAATTCAGTGAGAAGCCCAAGGGTGAACTTGCGTTGGCAGACAATCAGAGTAGAGGGCTCACGCAACACTTTCATGCCCAAGAAATAAGATAAGTTCCCCAAGTCTTTAATTTTAAACTCTTGATCTAGGAATTGCTTTAGATCATTTAGCTCCTGAATGTTATTGCCTGTTAGTAAGATATCATCTACATAAACAGCCACCAGAGAGACAGAATCGCCACTTTTTTTATAGAAAAGAGAGTAGTCGTTAAGAGAGTGAGTAAAACCCTTGAAGTTGAGAGCAGCAGTCAAGCGGTCATACCACTTCCTAGAGGCTTAGCGAAGACCATAAAGAGATTTCTTTAGTCGACAAACAAGGTTAGGAGCAGGAGGGTCTAGGCCAGCAGGAAATTTCATATAGACCTCTTCATGTAGATCCCCGTGTAGAAAAGCGTTATTCACATCTAGTTGATAAAGTCCCCAATTCTTTTTGACAACAATGGCAAGAATACACCTAATGGTGGTCATTTTGACCACGAGAGAGAAAGTCTCCGTAAAATCAATCCCTTCTCGTTGAGTGTCTCCTCGAATAACCAAACGAGCCTTAAGTCTTTCCACACTGCCATTAGATTTCAGCTTGACCTTGTACACCTATTTACAAGGTAGAACTTTTCTTCAAACTGGTAATGGAACAACCTCCCAAGTTTCATTTGTTTTCAAAGCATCAAGCTCTTTGGCCATTGCTTCTTGTCAACTAGGGTCCAATGCTGCCTGAGAATAGCTAAAGGGTTCATGAACAGCGCATAAGGAGTTTAATAGACTTTGATTAGGGACAGAAAGTAGGCTAGGTAAAATAGTAGAAGGAGAAACTGGTGTTATGAAGAAAGAGTGAGAGACATCATTTAAGTTTACTTCTCCACATATATAATCAGACAAATAGCTAGGTTCATTGTGTTCTCTTAAAGACCTGCGCAAAACATCAGGAGAAATAGTAGAAGGAGATACAATATTGATAGAGGTATGAGAATCAGAAGTAGAAGAAGTAGGGGAAATAGGAGAAGGAATAGAAGGGGAAGAAGATGGTGTAGAGGATGAACTAGGAACAAGGCTAAGAGTAGTTGGAGGAAGTGAATTAGGGGAAGGAACGGGAATAGGAGAATCAGTAGTGGAGACAGGGACAAAAGAATCAGAAGAAGAAAAGGATTGTGTTGGAAAGAAATCAGTATTAGAAGGAGTAAGAAATAAGTGGGAGAAGGTAGTAGTAGGATTTGTAAAAGGAAAAATAGATTCATGAAATATCACATTTCTGGAGATAAAGATCTTGTTGTTTTGTAAGTTTAACAACTTGTATCCTTTCTTTCCAGTAGGATAACCAAGGAACACACAAGTGATTGCCCTGGGATCAAGTTTGCCTCTAAGATTAGGTAAAGTAGAGGCAAAACATAAGCAACCAAAGCTCCTAAGAGAGGTATAGTTGGGTGTTTTATGGAACAGTATCACATAAGGAGATTTATAGTGGAGAAGTTTGGTAGGAAATCTGTTAATAAGGAAAGTGGCAGTAAGTAGACATTACCCCCAATAAGAAATAGGTACTTTGGAGTGGAAAAGAAGAGCCCTACATGTTTCCATCAAATGTTTATGCTTTCTCTCAACAATACCATTTTGTTGAGGGGTTCCAACACAGGTAGTTTGGTGAATAATTCCTTTGGAAGAAAGATAGGCTATAGCACCAATACTGCTTCCTAGATCAAAGGCATTGTCAGACCTAATTTTCTTGACTTTGACATCAAACTCTCTCTCTACCATAGATATGAAAGATTTGAGAATAGTGAAAGCATTACTCTTGGTACTTAGTAGGTATGTCCAAGTACCCCTACTAAAATAATCAACAATTGTAAGGAAGTACTTAAAGCCATTATGAGTAGGTTCCTTATAAGGTCCATAGGTATCAATGTGATAAGTTCCAAAATATGAGAGGTATAACTTGTGATGTCAGGAAAAGGTAGCATGTGTTGTCTAGCCACAGGACAAATACAACAAGGAATGTCTTTTTTTACAACTAGTAGAGTTTGGTAAAACAAAAATGTATCTCATGGTAGAAATGGGTAAATCTCCCAGCCTTACATGCCACAGATTTTTATCAATATTAACAGAATTAGACATAGTATGTGAAGTACAACATGTTTGAGAAGAGTTCTGTGTAACCGTTTTATTTGGATGCAGGGAATCAACAGATTTGTGAGTTGAGTGGAAAAGATAGAGTCCATCTTTGACATCACCAAGGACCAGAGGCCTCCTCAACGAAAGGCCCTGCACTAAACAACAAGTTTCAGCAAAGGTAAGAAGAAGTTTGAATTGACTGCACAATTTGTTAACTGAAAGTAGGTTGAATTTGAAATATGGGACATAAAGGACTCTGTGTAAGTTCAAATCTGGATGTATAGTAACTTGTCCTGCTAGAGTTACTCTTACTCTTTGTGAATTAAGAAGATTAACATTAACATGATTAGGTAATGGTTTGATGTTAACTATGATTATAGAGTCAAAAGTCATGTGCTCTGAAGCACCAGAGTAAGGAATCAAAATATGACTCTTAGGATTGTTGTGTGAATGGGAAAAAATAGGCAAGCATGTACCAGCACAATTAGCATTGACATTGGCTTCAGAGCTTGTTGTAGCTTGCTGACAAACTTTAACTTGTTGAAGTAGTTCCATTAACTATGTTAGTTGTTCCTGCTTTATACCAATAGTTGCCTCTATATCATGGGATTGAGCTAGACCATAACCTTCATTTGTTGTTACTGCATTTCCTTGAACGAAATTATGAAATCTTCTCTGCTTGAACCCTGACTTGAAACTTAAATTCTGTGGATAACCATGTATTTTATAGCATTTGTCGATTGTATGTCTCGATATTTTGCAATAGTTGCAATTTAAATTTTTTCTGTTGTCTTGGTTGTTTCTGAAACTGTAACCACCAGTATTCATTGTAAGTTTGTTGATTTCATTTGAGTTGAACTGAACCTCTGTGTTGGCACAGCAAATGAACCAGACTCACTAGGATAGTGTCCCATGTTCTGTATTCCTCTTTTCCTTTCTTCTTGCAAAAGTAAGTAATAGGCCCTCTCAATATTAGGTGGTGGATGCATCATCATGATATTTCCCCTAACACTAGTGTATGACTCATTTAGGCCCATTAAAAACTGAACTATTTTTATCTCTCTTCAAGTGCATCATTCTTATCATTATCCCCACAGTTGCAATCAATACAGATACATACAATCCTTGCATCGAGTAATTATATTTCATCCCATATAGATTTCATCTTATTAAAATAAGTAGCAATGTTAGAAGATCTCTACACTGTTTCTAACAATTGTTTTTGCAAATCAAATGAGTGTGCTAGGTTAGATTGCCCATACCTATCCTCGAGTTGTTTCCATAGAATCCTCGCAGATTTAGAGTGAATTACGATGGGTATGATGTCTGGAGTAAGGGAATTCAGAAGCCAAGCAAAAACCATGTCATTATATCTTATCCAGTATCTCAGATCTGGTGAATCATACTTAGGCCTTACCAAGATGTTATCAATAAAACCTCGCTTGTTTTTGGCTGATAGTGTGATCAAAACTGATTTTCTCCATCCTCCATATCCAGTTCCATCAAAAGGAGGAGAAATTAGACACATTCCAGGAGAATCAGAAGCATGCAAAAAATATGGATGATCGGGATCGATATTAGTTGCTATCGGTGCCATCAAAATAACTTCAAAGGGTAATTCTGAAGAATTTCAATGAATTTTAGCAGAAATTAAAGGATCTAGAAGAAAATTGTAGTAGAAACTTAAGGATCTAGAAGAAATTTGTAATAGAACAGTAGTTAGAATCAACTGGGTTGAGCAGAAGCTTTGATACCATGTTGAATTTAGAGAGAGAAATTTTGAAGAAGTAAATATGAATTTGTATTCTGTTTTCTCAATTGTGTCTGTTTACAAGGCAGAGAATAATATATATACATGTAGCTACTAACCTCCTTACTTAATTATATGTTATAATTGGGCTTGTGAAATACCCATCTGACTGGCCCAATAAGTCCAATATCTCACTGGCCCATCCGTGTGGCCTAAGAAGGGTATTTAGTAGGTCATTTCCCTATCTTCTTCTTTTCTCGATCTGGTTCATCAGCAACATATAACATTGTTGATATTATTTTCTAACCTAAAGTCAACAAATCGATTAAAGAGGTTAGCTACTTCATCATTATTGTCAAGCTGATGGTCAAAATATCCACTTAAATTAAGTGAGGCACAAACGTCCTATGATGACACGATAGGTCATTTATAATTTTATCTTTTATTTTTGTGTTCCGAGACTTCAAATAACTCTGTTTAGCCCTCCTCAATTTACGTGTACAGACCGTATCCTTTTTACCGAAGGTTTTAGGAGAAAATTGATGAAAATGTGAAATTGTTCCTTAAAACTCATTTGATTTGACTACGGTCGACGTTATGTATAAACGGACCCGAATTAGTATTTTGACGATCCTCGGGGAGTCCGTATTGTGACTTGGGACATGGGTGTATGCTCGGGATCGAATTCGGAAGTCCCTAGCTTGATCTAGCGTAATTTGTTGAAAATTAAAAGTTTAAAGGTTTAAAGAATTCTAAGTTTGACCGTGAGTTGACTTTGTTGCTACCGAGTACGAATTTCGGTTCTGGAACTTGTATAGGTTCATTTCAAGCGTCCGGTTGTAAAATTGCATGTTCTTAAAATTTCATTTGTTTTGGTATCTGATTCGTAGTTCTAGGTGGTATTTTGGTATTTTGGTCGAGCGAGTTCGTATGATGTTTTTGAACTTGTGTGCATGTTTCGTTTGGAGCCTCGAGGGCTCGGGTGAGTTACGAACACATTTCGAAGTGTTTGATAGAGCTGGAGTTTCTAGTGTTTTTTACCAGGAATCCGACCTCGGAATTGCTAGGTCAGGATCGCATATGTGATAGTAGAGGGGCCCTGTCAGGTTCGCAATAGTGAACAATTTCTTTGCATTTGCGAAAGGGTGTTGGGTTGGGCTAATTCAGATTTGCGATCAAATGGTCGTATTTGCGGTTGTCCAGTGTTCGCATTAGCAATTGATTCATTGCAATTGTGATGAAAGTAGAGATGGAGCATCTTCGCGTTTGCGAAGGGTTTCTCGCATTTGCGTGGTTCGCAAATGAGACCCCGTGTCGTATTTACGACATCTGGGGCCTAGACAAAAAGAGGGAAAGACATGATTTGGCTCATGTTTCACAAACTCTCAACTCTAAACATCCTAAAGGCAATTTTTCCAAGAGATTTTATTTCTAAATTCATTGGTAAGTGACCTTAATCTGTTTATTTTTAATTACACATTACATTCATAAGTTTACAACATCAAATCTAGAATTTTCATGGTAGAAGTTAGGGACTTGGGTAGAATTAGAAATTTTTGTAAATTTGCGATTTAGATCTCGAATTAAGGTCGGATTTCAAAACTTATTACATCACAGGGTTCCGGGGTGAATGAGTAATCGATTATGGTCCGAATCTCGGGTTTTGACCAAGCCAACCCAAGGTTGACTTTTGTTGACTTTTTGGGAAAAATGTAAAAATCTTAGCTTTATGTATTGTAATTGACTTCCCTAGTATTATTTGATGTTATTGAGTCGATTTTGGTTAGATTCGGTTGGTTTGGAGGCGTATTTTAGAGGAAAGACCCCAGCTGAGCTTTGATTAGCTTGCAGAGCGAGATAATTGTTGGGTCTAACCTTGATTTGAGGGAATTACGAACACTTGAGCTATGTGCTAGGTGAATTACATGTGTAGTGGCATATATGCGAGGTGACGAGTGTATATACGCCATCAAAATACTTGTTTCCATGCTTTCCCGCATTTCATTAATTATTTTATTCCATGTCTTAACTGTTACATGCTTTAATTGTTTCTATGCCTTAACTTGGTACTTGTCACTTATTTCTCTCATATTAAAATGTTCGGTTCTCCCATGTTTCCATGATTAATTGCTACTTGCCTTAATTGTCTTACTTGTACACTTTAGTTGTCGTATATTTGACTTATCCCGTTGCATTGTATTAATTTTAGCATTCCTTGATTTTGTACGAGGTCCTTTTATGGCTTGTTTTTCATATTCTTTAATTTGGAGATTCTTGTGAATTAGGTTGTTGAATTGGTACCATTTATTAATTTTTTTATTGATCGGGTTGCACGTCGCAATGGGTGAAATAAGGGAGTATTGATATTGATATGGTGGGATCGGGTTGCACGCCGCAATGGATTTTATATGTGATTTTGACATCGTGAAATATTGAGGAATATGATATTGGTTCTGATTATATGGAGGAATCGGGTTGCGTTCCGCAAAAGATTTTACATGTTATTATTGAAATTGATATGGTGAAATAAAGGAGGAGTGTTCGTATTGTGGGATAGGGTTGCACGTCGCAACAGGTGAAATAAGGGAGGATTGTGTTTGTATAGTGGGATCGGGTTGCGCGCCGCAACGGATTGTGTGTTTTGAATCCATTGTTGTGTTGTGTTATCTTTCGATGCTTTCATACGAGATTCTGAGTACTGGTGTTGCTGGCTTTAATTATTTCGAGGATTGAGTTTATTTTCATAAGTTAACTGCCTTAATTTTCCTTCGTTTCTTTTTTGTTATTATTATTATACTACGTACATGTTATTGTAAGTGACCCGCCTTAGCCTCGTCACTACTTCGTCGAGGTTAGGCTCAACACTTACAAAGTACATGGGGCCGGTTGTACTCATACTACACTCTTTACTTCTTGGGAACATATTGAAGTCGATCCTAGCGGTGGTCAGTAGATTGCTCAGATTGATTGCTGGATTAGACTTGAGGTACAGGTGCTCGGCGTTCGCAGCCCTGAAATCCCCTTCCATATTTTCCTAGTTGTTATTTCATTTCACACAGTTTTACTTTTATTCAGATTATTATACGTATTATTCTAGTCGATCGTGCACTTGTAACACCAGTTCTGGGATTATATCTAGATATTGTGCTTATTATGATTTTTCACACTCTATTTCAGTTATTACAGTTTAATTGGTATTAGTTAGTTTGATTTGTTAAAAATGGCTTAAACATTATTCTAGCGTTAGCTTGCCTAGCAGGTGAAATGTTAGGCGCTATCACGATCCCGAGGATAGGAATTCCGAGTCGTGAAAAGTTGGTATCAGAGCACTAGGTTGCCTAGGTCTCACGAGTCACGAGCAAGCTTAGTAGAGTCTGGAGGATCAGTACGAAGACGTCTGTACTTATCTTCTAGAGGCTATGGAGTTTAGGAATTTTTTCACTTCATTATTTCTCTATCATGCAATTTTATTCTATCGGCGATGATTGAACCATTCTATTCTTGTTCTCTCGCAGATGGCGAGAACACGCACTACATCTACAGCCGGACAGGAGCTAGAGCCCCTTTGTGGCAGCTACTACCAGGGGTAGAGGTCGAGGCCAGGCCGAGCTAGAGGCAGAGACAGAGGTAGAACACAACCTAGAGATCGAGCAGCATCACCTGTAGTGGATCCTCAGGTATATTTTGAGGAGGAGGTCCCAGCTCAGACTGTGCATGTCGGACAAGCTAAGGTTTCAGAGGGGTTCATAGCCACTCCAATGCTTCAGGACGCTCTAGTCCGTTTGTTGGGCCTTATAGAGAATGTGGCTAGGACGATACATTCCTGGTGGAACCATCCATCTCTCGGGCTGGGGGAGGACCAGAGACTCCTACTACTCACACTCCAGAGAAAGCGGCTCCCCAGTATCAGACTCCAGCAGCCCCGCCAGTGGAGTGGTATAGCCAGTTTTTGCGGCACTGGCCGGTGATAGGCTCGAAATGTCTTCTGAGGCTTTGCTGGGGCTGGACAAGTTTACCAAGCTCTTTCTTGTTCATTGCATTGGTGCACCTTATGAGGACCCAGCGAATTATCTAGACTTCTTCCATGAGGTGTTGCGGGACATGGGTATAGCTGAGACCAAATGGGTCAATTTTGCAGCATTCCAGATGACTGTCTTCGCCAAGAGGTGGTGGAGAGAATATATGTTGACTACACCAGTTGGGTCGCCTACACTTACATGGGATCAGTTCTCACAGCTATTTCTAGAGAAGTTCATTCCTGTCACTCTGAGAGAGGATTATAGCAAGCAGTTTGAGCGTCTTCAGCACGGTAGTATGACTGTCACACATTATGAGACTCGGTTTGTGGACCTAGATCGCAATGCCATTATCTTGCTTCATACTAAGAGGTAGAGAGTGAGGATATTCATTGATGGGATCATTTACACTATCAGGCTATAGATGGACAAGGTGACCGTAAGTGATATTTCTTTCCAGAAGTTCATCGATATTGCTAGACGGATCGAGATAGTTCATGCTCAGGAGAGGGGGAAAGTGTTATAAAAGAGTCCTCATCATTCTAGTAGTTTCAATGGTTCCTCGTCTGGAGGAAGGGGTACTGTTGTTAGCGGCTATCCTCCCAAACCATTTCAGTCAGCGCTTCAGGCATCTCGCGGTGCTTCAAGAAATCGTGGTCCTTATGTGCCTCATTCTGGGCAGCCACCCTACAGTGCACCATAATCTCCTATCAGTGTGCCTCCGATTCAGAGCTATCACCGAGGTTATCCGACCCATTCGGGTTAGCTTAAGCTTCAGCATCCATAACAGTAGGATGGGTGTTTTGAGTGTGGTGGTATTGGTCACATCAGAAAGTTCTATCCGAGATTACGGGGCGGCATACCACATCAGAGTTCTCGTGCCATGGTTCCATCACCGGTTGCTCCACCAGACGCTCAGCCAGCTAGAGGCAGGTGTCAGGAAACTAGAGGTGGAGGTCATGCCCTTAGAAGTAGAGGCCAGGCCATTAGAGGTGGAGGCCAACTAACTAGAGGTCGTCTCAGAGATGTAGTTCAGAGTGGTGAGGCCCAGCCCCGATGTTATGCTTTCCTAGCTAGGTGTGAGGCCAAGTCACCTGACGCCGTGATCACAAGTATCGTTACAGTTTGCCATGTAGATGCTTCAGTTCTATTTAATCCGGGATCTACTTATTCCTACGTGTTATCCTATTTTGCCTCTTATCTGGTTTTGCCTTTTGATTCTTTGAGTGCTCTAGTGTATGTGTCCACACCTTTAGGAGATTCTATTGTTGTAGATTGCATCTATTGCTTGTGTGTGATTACTATTGGGAGTCTTGAGACTAGCATAGATCTTCTACTTCTTGATATGGTATATTTTGATGTTATCTTGGGTATAGATTGGTTGTCACATTATCATGCTATATTGGACTCTCACACTAAGACGATGACCTTAGCCATGTCGGGGTTGCCTCAATTTGAGCGGAGAGGGATTCATGGCATTTCTACCATTAGAGTTATTTCTTATGTGAAGGCTCGACGTATGGTCGAGAAGGGATGTATAGATTATTTGGCTTATGTCCGTATTTCTATTGCGGAGGTTCCTTCCATTGGTTCATTACCAGTTGTTAGTGAGTTTCCAGAGGTGTTTCCTACAGATGTGTCAGGGATACCACCCGACAGGAATATTGACTTATGTATCGATTTTGCTCCGGGCACTCGGCCCATTTCTATTTTATCACAACAAATGGCCCCACCGGAGTTGAAGGAATTAAAGGAGAAGTTGCAAAATTTACCTGATAAGGGATTTATTAGATCTAGTCTCTTGTCCTGACTGCGCCTGTGTTGTTCATGAAGAAGAAATATGGGTCGATGAGGATGTGTATAGACTATCGGCAGTTGAACAAAGTCACTATCAAGAAAAAGTATTCGTTGGCGAGGATTGATGAATTATTTGATCAGCTTCAGGGTGCCAAGGTGTTTTTGAAGATTGATTTGAGGTCTAGCTACCATCAGTTGAAGATTAGGGCATCTGATGTCCCTAAGATGGCTTTTATGACTCGGTGTGGGCATTATGAGTTCCTAGTGATGTCATTTGTCATGAAAAATGCCCCAGCATCATTCATGGATTTGATGAACCAGGTGTTCAAGCCTTATTTGGATTCTTTGTGATTGTATTCATTGATGATATCTTGATCTACTCCCGTAATCGAGAGGAGCATGAGAAGCATCTTCGGATCGTACTTCAGACTCTGAGAGATAGCTAGCTATATGCCAAGTCTTCAAAGTGTGAAATTTGGTTAGACTCGGTCGTCGTTTTTGGGACATATTGTATCGGCAGAGGGCATCAAAAGGTGGATAACATTTAGGCAGTTTAAAACTAGCCTAAACCTACTTCAGCTATAGAGATTTGGAGTTTCCTAGGTTTGGCGGGTAATTATCGCCGATTCGTGGAGGGTTTTTCATCCACAGTAGCCACATTGACTAGATTGGCCCAGAAGGGTGTCCCGTTCAGATGGTCGGATGAGTGTGAGTTGATCTTACAGAAGCTCAAGATTGCTTTGACTACAACGCCAGTGTTGATGTTGCCCACATGTTCAGGATCTTACACAGTGTATTGTGATGCATCCCGTATTAGGCTGGGTGCAGTATTGATGTAGGATTATAGGGTGTGCATATGCTTGGTGGCAGTTGAAGGTTAATGAAAAGAATTACCCTGTTCATGACTTGGAGTTGGTACCCATTATTCAAGGCTTGAAAATTTAGAGGAACTATCTTTACGGCATGTCGTGTGAGGTATTCACGGATCATCGAAGTCTACAATATTTGTTCAAGTAGAAGGATCTCAACTTGAGGCAGAGGTGGTGGTTGGGGCTGTTGAAATACTATGATATAACCATTTTGTATCCTCCCGGGAAGGCCAATATGGTGGTCTATGCCTTGAGTAGAAGGACTGTGAGTATGGGAAGCCTTGCATATATTCCAGTTGGTGAGAGGATGCTTGCAGCAGATGTTCAGGCTTTGGCTAATCAGTTTGTGAGGTTTGATGTTTCATAGCCTAGTCGTATTCTAGCTTGCATAGTTTCTCGGTCTTCCTTGTATGAGCTCATCAGAGAGCGTCCGTAGGATGACCCCCATTTGCTTGTCCTTAAGGAGATGGTGTGGCACGGTTGTGCCAAGCAATTTGCTGTTGGGAATCATGGTATTTTGCGGATGCGGGGTCGTATTTGTGTGCTCAATGTGGATGGGCCTCGTGAGTTGATTCTTGAGGAGGACCACAATTCCCGGTATTCTATTCATCCAGGTGCAGCTAAGATGTATCAGGACTTGCGGCAATATTATTGGTGGAGAAGGATAAAGAAGGATATAGTTTCATATGTAGCTCGATGTTAAAATTGTCAACAAGTAAAGTACAAGCATCAAAGGCCTAGTGGTTTGCATTAGAGATTAGAGATTCCCGAGTGGAAGCGGAGCATATCACTACAGATTTTGTTATTAGTCTTCAACAGACTCAGAAGAAGTTTGACGCGGTTTGGGTCATTGTGGACAGGTTTACCAAGTTGGCACACTTCATTCCAGTGGCAGTTACCTATTCTTCAGAGCGGTTAGCTGAGATCTACATGTGCGAGATCATCCGTCTTCACGGTGTGCCCGTGACTATCATTTTTTTATCGATCTATGCAGTTCACCTCGCACTTCTGGAGGGCCATATAGCGTGAGTTGGGCACGCTAGTTGAGATAAGTACATGATTTCACCCCAGACAGACGGACAGTACGAGGTGCACTATTCAGATATTGGAGGATATGTTTCGCGCTTGCGTTATGGATTTTGAGGGATCTTGGGATCTGTTCTTGCCGCTTGCAGAGTTTGCCTACAAAAACACATACCATTTGAGTATTCAGATGGCTCCCTATGAGGCATTATACAGGAGGCGTCGTCATTCGCCAGTTGGATGGTTCAAGTCGGGGGAGGCTCGGTTATTGGATACACATTTGGATGCGTTGGATATGGTCAAGATTATTCAGTATTGACTTCCCACGCTCAATCTAGATCAAAAAGTTATGTTGACCATAAAATTCGTGATGTTGCATTCATGGTTGGAGAGAGGGTATTGCTCCGGGTTTCACCCACGAAGGGTGTGATGAGGTTTGGAAAGAAGAGCAAGCTGAGCCCTAGGTATATCGAACCGTTTGAGATTCTTGAGAGAGTGGGTGAGGTGGCCTACAGGCTCGCATTACCAGCTAGTTTTATCAGTTGTCCATCCGGTGTTCCATGTGTCCATGCTTCAGAAGTATCACGATGATCCGTCTTATGTGTTAGATTTCAGCTCAGTCCTAGTGATAGGCCCGCTATGTCTTCTGAGACTTTGTTGAGGTTGGACAAGTTTACCAAGCTCTTTCCTGTTTAATTTTGTAGTGCACCTTCAAAGGACCCACAGGATTATCTAGACCACTGCCATGAGGTGTTGTGGAACATGGTTATAGTTGATACCAATGGGTCAATTTTGCAACATTCCAGTTGAGTGGTTCCGGCAAGAGGTGGTGGAGAGATTATTAGTTAACTAGACCAGCTGAGTCACCTGCACTTACTGAGATCATTTCTCACAGCTATTTCTAGAGAAGTTCATTCTTGTCATATTGATAGAGGATTACCGTAGGTAGTTTGAGTGTCTTCAGCAGGGTAGTATGACTGTTACCCAATATGGGACTCGATTTATGGACCTAGTTCACCATGCCATTATCTTGCTTCCTATTGAGAGGGAGAGAGTGAAGAGATTCATTGATGTTCTCACTCATACTATAAGGCTATAGATGGCAAAGGAGGATAGAAGTGATATTTCTTTCCAGATGGTCGTAGATATTGCTAGATGGATCGAGATGCTTGGTGCTCAGGAGAGGGGGCCGATGTCAGATTAGAGGTTTTGTCATCCCGGTAGTTTAAGTGGTGCCTCATATGGAGGCAGGGGTACTGTTAGTAAGGGCCATCCTCCCACGCCATTACAGTGAGTGCTTCAGGCATCTTACGGTACTTCAAGAAGTCGTGGTCCTTATGTGCCTCATTCTAGGCAGCCAACCTACAATGCACCATCAGCTCCTATCAGTGCGCTTCCAATTCAGAGCTATCATCAAGGTTATCCGGCCCGTACGGGTCAACTTCAGCTTTAGCAGCCACAACAACAGGATAGGTGTTTTGAGTGTAGTGGTATTGGTCTCATCAACAGGTTCTATCCGAGATTATTGGGCGGCATGCCACAACAGAGTTCTCGTGCCATGGTTCTGGCATTGGTTTCTCCACCGCTCGGTCAGCCAGCGAGAGGCAGGGGTCAGGCAGCTAGAGAAGGAGGTCATGCCGTTAGAGGTGGAGTTTAGGTTATTAGAGGTGGAGGCGAGCCAGCTAGAGATCATCCCAGAGACGTAGTTCAGAGTGGTGGGCCCAACCCCGATGTTATGCTTTCCCAACAAGGCATGAGGACGAGTCATCTGACACTATCACAGGTATTGTTCCAGTTTTCCATAGAGATGCTGCATTTCTATTTTATCGGAGATATATTTATTCCTACGTGTCATCATATTTTGCTTCATATTTGGTTCGGCCTTGTGATTCTTTGAGTGCTCGTGTGTATGAGTCCATGCCTGTGGGTAAGTGCATTGTTGTAGATCACGTCTATCGCTCGTGTGTGATTTCTATTGGGAGTATTGAGACTAGCATAGATCTTCTACTTCTTGATATGGTAGATTTTAATGTTATCTTGGGTATGGATTGGGTGTATTCTTATCATGCTATATTAGACTATCACGCCAAGACGGTGACCTTAGCCATGTCGGGGTTGCGTCGATTAGATTGGAGAGGGATTCCTGGCATTTGTACCAGTAGAGTTATTTGTTATGTGAAGGCTCGGCGTATGGTCAAGAAGGGATGTCTAACTTATTTGTCTTATGTCCATAATTCTAGTGCGGAGGTTCCTTCCATGGATTCAGTACCAGTTGTTAGTGAGTTTTCAAAGGTGTTTCCTGCAGATCTGCCGGGGATGCCACCCTACAGGGATATTGACCTCCAATCACTCAGCCCATTTCTGTTCCACCATACCATATAGTTGCAATATTTACTTGATAAGGGATTCATTAGGCCTAGTGCCTCACCCTGGGTGTGCCTGTGTTGTTCGTGAAGGAGAAAGATGGGTCGATGAGGATGTGTATAGACCATCAGCAGTTGAACAAAGTCACTATCAAGAACAACTATTGGTTAGCAAGGATTGATGACTTATTTGATCTTCTTCAGGGTGCCAAGGTGTTTACGAAGATTTATTTGAGGTTTGGCTACCATCATTTGAAGATTAGGGCATTTGATGTCCCTAAGATGGCTTTTCGGACTCGGTATGGGCATTGTGAGTTCCTAGTGATGTCATTTGGGCTGACAAATACCCCAGCAGCATTCATGGATTTGATGAACTGGGTGTTCAAGCCCTATTTGGATTCTTTTGTGATTGTAGATGATATCTTGATCTACTCCCGCAATCGAGAGGAGTATGACCAGCATATTTGGATCGTATTTCAGATGTTTGGATAAGTGTGAGTTGAGATTTCAGAAGCTCAAGACTACATTGACTACGATGTCAGTATTGATGGTGCCCATATGTTCAGCATCTTACACGGTGTATTGTGATGGCAGAGTGATTACATATGCTTAGCGGCAGTTAAAGGTTCACGAGAAGAATCACTCTGTTCATGACTTGGAGTTGGAAGCCATTGTTCATGCCTTGATGATTGGAGGCACTATCTTTACGGTATGTCGTGTGAGGTATTCACGGATCATCAAAGTCTCTAGTATTTGTTCGACCAGAAGGATCTCAACTTGAGGCAGAGGAGGTGGTTGGGGCTGTTGAAAGACTATGATATCACCATGTTGTATCATCATGAGAAGGCCAAGGTAGTGGCTGATGCCTTGAATAGAAAGGCGGTGAGTATGGACAACCTTCAGTATATTCAAGTTTGTGAGAGGCCGCTTGCAACAGATGCTCAAGCTTTGGCCAGTTTGTTTATGAGGTTAGATGTTTCAGAGCCCAGCCGTGTTCTAGCTTGCACAGTCACTCGGTCTTCCTTGTATGAGCGCATCAGAGAGCGTCAGTATGATGATCCCTATTTTCTTGTCCTTAAGGAGATGGTGCGGCACGGTTGTGCCAAGCAGGTTACTGTTGGGGACGATAGGGTTTTGCAAATGCAGCGTCGTATTTCTATGCACAATGTTGATGGGCTTTGTGAGTTGATTCTGGAGGTGGCCCACAATTCCCAGTATTCTATTCATCCACGTGCCACCAAAATGTATCAGAACTTGCGGCAACATTATTGGTGGAGGAGGATGAAGAAAGATATAGTTTCATATGTAGCTCGGTGTCTAAATTGTCAGCAAGTAAAGTAAAAGCATCGGAGGTCTGGTGGTTTGCTTTAGAGGTTAGAGATTCCTGGGTTGAAGCGGGAGCATATCACTATGGATTTTGGTGTTAGACTTCTACAGACTCCGAAGAAGTTCGATGCGGTTTGGGTCATTGTGGACAGGTTGACCAAGTTGGCACATTTCATTCCAGTGGCAGTTACCTATTCTTTAGAGCGGTTAGCTGAGATCTACATCCGTGAGATCGTCTGCCCCGGTGTGCCTGTTTCTATCATTTTTGACCGAGGTACACAGTTCACATTGCACGTTTGGAGGGTCGTACAGCGTGAGTTGGCAACGCGGGTTGAATTGAGTATAACATTTTACCCCTATACGAACGGACAATGTGAGATACACTATTTAGATATTGGAGGATATGCTTCACGCTTGCGTTATGGATTTAGAGGTTTCTTGGGATCAGTTGTTGTCGCTTGCGGATTTTGCCTACACCAATAGCTACCAGTCAAGCATTCAGATGGCCCCCTATAAGGCATTATGTGGGAGGCGGTGTTGTTCGGCAGTTGGATGGTTCAAGCCGAGGGAGGCTCGGTTGTTGGGTACAGATTTGATTTTGGATGCCTTGGATATGGTCAAGATTATTCAGGATCTGTTATACTCCACATTTTCGTATGTGGATGTACGCCATAAGTAAATTGATGGAAGCTCGGAAATGAGATATTACATCCCACATTTCCGTACTTTAAAGTTTCATCATAAGTTAATTAACGTAAGTTCGGTAATGTGATTATTTTGAGATTATAATTATTATGCTATTTCAAACAAGTGATGAGTAAATTCGTGAATGTGAAAGGGTAAGCAAATCGAAGAAAATGAATTTCGTCGAAGTTTGGCATTCTGGGATAAAATACGGTCCGAGCTATATTACCCGATATTAATGGACTAGTGTCATACAAGATACTACATGACCATAATAGTAAGGTGTATAAAGTATGTTAAAAGTGATTAGTATTTTAAGTAAATTAGGATATTATTCAATTATGTGGATAATGATTTAATTAATTTTTTTAGTGGGAGATTAATAAACTAATTAGGAATTTGTGCCTAAGAAATTAGTTGAGATACCATTTCCATGTGGCAACAAATGGGTGTATTAATCAAGCCTAATAGTGACTAGATAATTTATGTGGCTAGGTGGCATACTTAGGGACTAATTGGCAAAGCAATCACATAAAGTGGGACCCACAACCTACTATGATAAAGAGGCCTCCGTACCTCATTAGTGATATATATATATATATATATATATATATATATATATATATATATATATATATATATATATATATATACACACATTCCTGCATTGGAGCCACAAAAGGAATGCAATGAAATCATATAATTCCACTTTTGGATTGGTATTAACTCATTTACAGTAAAACCACGTATCCATGGGTTAAGACAAGTACTACTGCATTTGTAAAACACATGTACTCCCATTTAATGTGAAACATTAATCCTATTCATTCCTTGATTCTTTACAGTCCTATTCAATCTTACTTTCCCCTCAATTAACATCACATTCTTCTTCTTTGCTTCTTTCACTATGCTACAATTCCATGGCAGCCCCATATGGCTTTCAACGCTTACCAGCAAGACTTTAAAGTCTTAATCACCGCTCCCCTTTTCTCTTTCGTTCCTCTCAACATTGATTCACCTGTAAGTATATAGCAGCAACACAATTCTGAATTATACAATAGCGACGTGACTTACAATTATAAGGGAGTACGGTGTAATCATTCTCAAGAATATCATACAGATTTTTTTCTAGTCCAGGTATGTTAAGGCTAAGCTCTTCCTTCATTTTGCATGATCTCGTAATTACAAGAGTTTAATAACGAGGCATAAAGAAAAATTCATATCCCGAAATTTACGTATATTTTTCTAGTCTTGTAAGTTACAATATTCTCTGTATCGGTACTTTATGTTCAATTGAGTATTATCTTCTTTCAGGCAAGAGAATAGAGGATCTATATATATAGTATTACAGTATTTTCATTACCATCGAGCTATAATCGATGGGCAGGCCCCTATTGAACAACTTATGATCAGATGGTAAGTTATATACCGAGCCTACTGTGGCCACGCGCCTATGAGCGAGCCTAGTTGGCCGAGATACAGAGCCTAGTATGGCCGAGCGCCTATGAGCGAGCCTACTACAGAAAAGAAGATATACATATATATATATATATATATATACCGAGCCTTATAGGGCCGGGCAACTATTTTACTTACTATATTGAGAGATTTGAGTCAGTATCAGCAGTTGAGCATATATTCAGATTATCTTTGACTCCCAGTTATTATATTAGCAGTTCAGTTTCAGCTTTCAATATATTGCCTTACATACTTGGTACGTTATTTCGTACTGAAGTCCCTTTTCTGGGGGCGCTGCATTTCATGTGTGCAGGTTCAGACAGACAGGCGAGTAGACATCCTCATTAAGTGTTACCCGAGTTCAGCTTGATCGGTAAGCTCCATGTCTTTCGGAGCTGTAAGGTCTAGAGCTTTATGAACATCTTGTGTATATATGTATATATATGTTATGAGTAGGTCAGGAAGCTATTCCGATCACTGTATACCCATCAGTAGAGGCTTGTAGATATATTATGTCAGTTAGTCCAGTATGTTGGGCTTGCGGGCCTTGTATATATATTTCGTTGGTTTGTCAGTTGTAATAGTTATGACGGCCTTGTCAGCCCAGCTTTATATTGATATTTAGTCAGCATTCGCAGTTGTCTGGCAATGTGGCCCATGCCCAAAGTATGATATCATATGTTCAGAGTCCCTTAGTCACAAGTTGGTACGCAAGGATAGGTGAGGCACCGGGTGCCGATCTCGCCTCCAGACTCGGGACGTGACAGGATCAACTTCCCACCGCTCAATCTAGACAAAAATGTTATGCCGATCATAGAGTTCGTGATGTTGCGTTCATGGTTGGAGAGAGGGTACTGCTCCGGGTTTCATCCATAAAGGGTGTGATGAGGTTTGGAAAGACGAGAAAGTTGATACATATCTATATCAGACCCTTTGAGATTCTTGACAGAGTGGGTGAGGTGGCTTACATACTCGCATTACCACCTAGTTTTATCAGCTGTCCATACGGTGTTCCATGTGTCCATGCTCCGGAAGTATCAGGATTATTCGTCCTATGTGTTATATTTTAGCTCAGTCTAATTGGACAAGGATTTGACTTTTTAGGAGGAGACGGTGACTATTCTAGCTCATTAGGTCTGGCAGTTGAGCTCTAAGAGTTATCATTCAGTTCAACTATAGTAGAGAGGTCATCAAATCGAGGCAGCCACATGGGAGTCCGAGTCAGACATGCGAAGTAGATATCCACACCTTTCCACTAGTCTAGGTACCTTTCTATGTCCGTTCGAGTTTTGTTTTAGAGGTGGAGAGTGTAATGACCCGATAGGTCATTTACAGTATTACCCTTCATTTTTGTGTTTCAAAGACCTTAAATAACCCCATTTAGCCTTTCTCGATTTGCATGCGCAGTCCGTGTCTGTTTTTCGGAAGGTTTTTATGAGAAAATTAATGAAAATGTTAAATCGTACCTTAAAGCACATTTGAGTTGACTACGGTCAACAATTTGTGTAAACAGATCAGGATCAGTGTTTTGATAGTCCCGCTCGATCCGTATCGTGATTTGGGACGTGGGTGAATGCCCAGAATCGAATTCGGATGTTCGTAACTTTATCTAACGTAATTTTTTGAAAATTAGAAGTTTAAAGGTTTAAAGAATTCCTAAGTTCGACCGTTCGTTGACTTTGTTGCTATCCGGTTCGTATTGCAATATCGAAACTTGGTATAGGTTCATTTCAGTATTTATGACTTGTCTACAAAATTAAGTGCAAAACATAGTTGATTTGACGTGATTTGGATGTCTATTTGTAAAATTGTGTGTTCTTAAGTTTCATTGAAAATTTGGTTGTGCGAGCTAGTTCGAATGATATTTTTTTGACTTGTGTGCATGTTTGGTTTGGATCCCTGAGGGGTCGGGTGAGTTTTGGACGCTTGGCTGAGTGTTTGATAGAGTTGGGAGTTGCTGGGTTTTTTTACCTATGTCTGATACCTCGCAATTTTGAGGTCAGGATTGCATTTGCGATACTAGAGGGGCCCTGTCAGGTTCGCACTTGCGAACAATTTCTTCGCATTTGCGAAAGGGTGCTGGGATGGGCTAATTTGCATTTGCGATCAAATGGTCGCATTTGGGTTGTCTAGTGTTTGCAATTGCGAGAAATTCATCTCATTTGCGACGAAAGGAGAGATGGAGTGTCTTCGTGTTTGTGAAGGGTTTCTTGCATTTGCGAACCCCAGGTCGCATTTGCGACATTTGCGCCTGGACAAAAAGAGGAAAAACGGGATTTGACTCATTTTTCTCAAGATCTCAATCCTAAACACCTTAGAGGTGATTTTTTCAAGAGATTTTCTTCTTAAATTCTTTGGTAAGTGACCTTAATCTATTTCTTTTAAATTAACCATTACATTTCATAAGTTTTCAATATCAAATCTAGGATTTTTATGGTAAAAATTAGAGAATTGGGTAGAATTAGGGATTTTTTTTAAATTTGGGATTTAGACCTTGAATTGAAATCGGATTTCGATACTAATTACATAATCGTGCCGGGGGGTGAATCGGTAATCGGGTTTTAGTCTGAATCTCAGGTCTTGACCAAGCAAGTTCGAGGTTGACTTTTGTTGACTTTTTGGGAAAGGTGTAAAAATCTTAACTTTATGTATTGTAATTGACTTCCCAACATTATTTGATGTTATTGAGTCGATTTTGGTTATATTCGATTGGTTTTGGAGGCGGATTTTAGAGGAAAGGCCCCGGTTGAGCTTTGATTGCTTGTGGAGCGAGGTAAGTGTTGGGTTTAACCTTGATTCGAGGGAATCAAGAACCCTTGAGCTATGTTCTACGTGAATTACACATTAGCGGCATATTATCGATGTGACGAGCGTATATACGCCGTCAAAGTACTTGTTTTCATGCTTTCCCGTATCTCATTAATTATTTTATTCCATGTTTTAACTGTTACATGCTTGAATTATTTCCAGTGCCTTAACTTGCTACTTGTCACTTATTTCTACCATATTAAAATATTCGATTTTCCATGTTTCCATGATTAATTACTATTTGCCTTAATTGTCTTACTTGTACACTTTAGTTGTCATATATTTGACTTTTCATGTTGCTTGTATTAATTGTAGCATTCTTTTGTTTGGTACGATGTCCCTTTATAGCTTGTTTTTCATATTCTTTAATCGTATAGATTCTTGTGATATGGGTTGTTGACTTGTTTACAGTTATTAATTTATTTATGGTTCGGGTTACACGCTGCAACGAGCCGAATAAGAATTTTCATAAGTAATTGCCTTACTTTTCGAGCGTTTCTTTTCTGTTATTATTATTATTATTATTATTATTATTATTATACTATGTATAGGTTATTGTAAGTGACCCGCCTTAGCCTCTTAACTACTTTGTCGAGGTTAGGCTCGGCACTTACAGAGTATATGGGATCAGTTGTACTCATACTAGACTGTGCACTTGTTCTGCAGATTTTGGAGTCGGTCCTAGCGGCGATTAGTAGATTGCTCGGATTGATTGCCGGATTGGAGACATGAGGACAGCTGCTCGGCGTTCGCAGCCCTGAAGTCTCTTTAATCTTACCTAGCTGTTATTTCATTTCAGACATTTTTACCTTCATTCAGACCATTATCAGTATTCTCGTACACTTGTGACACCAAATCTGGGATTGTATCTAGATATTGCGCTTATTGTTGTTCTTACACTCTATTTCAATTCTACTTCGGTTATTATAGTTTAATTGGTCTTAGTTAATTTGATTTGTTAAAAATTGCTAAAAAAAATTATTCTAACGTTGACTTGCGTAGCAAGTGAAATGTTAGGTGCTATCACGGTCCCGAGGGTAGGAATTCCAGATCGTGATATATACTCGAGCAAATTGATCATCCCGATGAAGGTTTTGTTATTAAATTAGTTCATAGAATTAAATTTGCATGCATATAAATTAAATTTTATCTCAATAAAATCATAGAATATGGTAAATTTACTGATTATTATTAAACTGTCGCGAAGCGCGGACAAATTTTCTAGTTACTACTATAATTTTTCTGCTAAGAAAGGTGGTTGGTTGATGCTTTGACGAGGTACTTTCACTTTTAATAATTGAAGCATCACTATGTCATAGAAAAAATGGTTTTGATGTTGATGGAGTATTCTACCTGTGTATTTTTGAGGGAGTAGCAATTATTGATCCAATAAATTGTTTGAGTAGGAAACAGTTCAATCTCACTACTGGTGATGGATTGCTATTCATGTACGCTCCTTTTATTTTTGCTTTAAAAAAAGTTCCCAGTAAATTCTTTTGGAAATCTGTTTCTTACTTTTTAAGTATTGTTATATTTTAATTGACTTATATATGTGTATAAGTTTTATTAGAATGTGTTGTTTTATACTTCAATACCACACAAGAGGAGGGTGATTTGTGTGGTATCAATTTTTCACGTGCACAGATTATAGAAGCACTTGGTTCTTCTACGTGTTTCTTATACTACTGTTGCAGAATAATAAATTTAGAAAGTAAAGAATACAAGTATTTTTACGTGGAAAACACCTGGATCAAAAGGTGAAAACCCCAAGACATACTACTCAATACGACTTTCTCCAATACTTCACTAAATCACTGAGCCCAAGTAGCATTTAGAAAACTTTTTGTAAACCTAAGGATTACCTCTAATCCCTTTGTGGCAACCAACCTCTAGCTGTTGCGACAACTTCAAGTTAACTCTAACATGAATACAACACTCAGAGTACCTAGTACAATTGCTTCTCGATAAGGCTGAGAGGTACAATTTGAAACACCTACTATAATTAAACTAGAATAAAAGACCGCCACTTAGAACTAGTTCTTCTATCTGGTTCATGTAGCTTCAAGTTCGCACACTTGAATCACACAAGAATTTCTTGTAAAATGCCTTGCTATTTCGCTCTCAACTCACGTTTAACCTCAGGGTTTGTGCGTCACTGTAAAATGCGAACATCCTGTAATTTATATAGTTATAGAATAGGAAATAAGTATAGTTCCCATGCTATACTCTTCCTTGGTGGAAGAGTTCTAGTTATCTTCAACTTCTAACTTCTCCCTTATCTTTGATAGATTTCTCTTCGAGTAAGGAGTCCTTATCCTTATCAATTATGCAACCTTTTCGTTCAGGAAATATGAGATACAACCACTTAAGCTTATCTCCTTCACATGCATGCCTTGTGCTTGACTCTGTCCATGTTTTGTATACTGTGTATGGACCTGGTTCATGCTTGAGTACCTTTGTAAATCATAAAAATAAACTTCACTTGGGCCAACAAATTATCCCTTTTTGATGATGACAAACTCTTTGCTTTTCATAAGCATAAGGCATGTTTCAACTTAGCTCAACATCAACACAATGTTAGAACACTTTTCATTTTAAAATCACTAATCATCAAGGACCAGGTTCATTAGGTTATAAGCATCACAGTCCAAAGTAAAAAAGCACAACCAATTTCGCCCTTTTGGCATCATCGAAAAGTTGCATAATTATGTTAGATAACCAGATTTTAATAGAAACTACTCATGGCCACTGGGGCTACTTCAAATGCAACATGGAGTCAAGCATCATTTATCAATCTAATGATATTGTCCATCTAAGAAGCATCAACAAACAGTTAGAGCAAAAAATCAGTTGGTTGTCATTGATACTAGTCATCCACAAAGCATAAAGAGAAATAAAAATATTAGATCATGAGCAAAACAAAACAAAAAGAAATCACATCCGGGGTAACTGGTTTGTCTAACTAGGCTAGGAAGATTTTCAAGGCTGGGAAAGACCGGGTTCTTGGTTTATGGCTTGAAGTAACTTCAGCATATCATGAAGAATGTCATCATTCTTCTCATTATCCTTTGCAAGCTCAGCCTTGAGATCATCCCTCTGAGTTTCTACTTCAGCCAGCCTCTTCTTCAGCCTCTCAATTTTAGCTTCCTTAGCCCAACTCTGTTGCACCAAAGCTCGCACTTTGCTGTTCACAAGTACCTTTTTGGATGAACCCGGTTCTTTGGAGTGGTGTGGACTTCATAGTCACATGCAGTCAAAGTGTTTCCCTCAAAGTGATCCTTGCTCGTACCAACTTCCCATTTCTTGGTGGGTACCTTGAAGTGTACAAGTACAACCGTGAGAATGAAACTATAGGGCATGGCATGAGTTTGGTGCCAGTCAGAACTCTATCAAGAAGCTGGATGATAAACCCATCCAATTGATTTGCCTTCCACTGTCTAGACATTCCATAAGTATTAGGTCCATGAATGTGGCAATGTGCCTTGTTTCTTGTCTGGGCAGCATAACCTTGTTAACAAATTCGAACAACACTTTGTGGGGTTGATTCATCTCACTTTTGTATATAGCCTTGGGCTAAAGCTCTTCTTCATTGTCACCAAACTTCCTCGTAATGGCAAGTGATGTGGGGAGGTTTTCTAGGCTTGGCCATTTTATCTTTTTGTAGTCATCGTACCCTTCAACAGGTACTCCTAGAATTTCTCCCAACTCCTTGTCATCTAAACTCAGTGTCGTGCCCCCTTTTTTCTCGTGAAATCGGATTTCGACATTTATGAGACAGCTCCCTTCCTTTTGGGATGGGATATGGGATTTGAAGAGTCGCCACCTAACGGATTAAGGTACGTTAGGGCACCTAGAGTAATTAACTCATGAAACTAGTTTGCATCACCAGAGATCGGGTAAGGTATCGAAATTACCTTGAGGTGAAAGTGTTAGGCACCCCTCGAGGTCCACAACGGTGGGTCCCGACCGAACTTAATTAGGCGAATTAGTCTTTAAAGGAAAATAAAGCAATTTCGACAACTATTATTTTAAAACAAGAATTAAAGGGTTTCTAAGTTTTTTAGCCTATAGGATCATTTCCATGCAATGCTTGGTAACTTTCCCCAGGTTGGGGTGCTACACATAGTATTAGCGCACAGGTCATCATCTCCTTTACTACCCAATTACTATCTTTCAGTTGTTAGTTACACGCTCTATTAGCTTCTAACGCGTGCCTTATGCGTGCACTACCCGTCCCTTTCCTATGGTCCTGGAGGTGTTTAGGACCTCTATTTAAGGTGGTTCTAGACTGAACTAGGTTGCTTAAAATGAGAAAAAGCTAGGCGACAAACAAAATTCAAATGGGACTGTCACAGAAGAACAACTAAAGGCCCATGTTAACCTCCACAAATAGTCAACAAATGCACACAGTTCAATCAACATTATTAATTTAGGATCCTATAGGTAGGATATCTAGGTGAGTAGAAACAGAATGTAGAGAAGCAGTTTGTTTAAGGCGAGCACTGTGACCTATCAATTTGCCTACTGATTTTGATTAAGTTCTGAATCTTGGCAAATTTTAAGAAGCAATAGATCACAGTTTTAGGCCCAGAATTCTTAATAAACCCTACAAGTTTGCCTAAGTGATAACCAGAACAGAATCATATAGGTAGGGTATCTACAAATGTTAATTATAGACCTATAACAACGAGTTATTGATTTTAATAGAAAAGTTTTTATCTCTTTAGATCCTATTTTCATGCTTTCTACTTTTGCAGAATTAGTTAACTCCTATAGGCATGATTTCTAAGTGTTGAAACTGATTACAAGCATGATTTCTAAACTTACAACTGATTTACCCTATAGGCATGATATTTATTAGCTTAGATCCTATAGACATGATTTCTAGGTTTTGAAACTGATTCCTTTTATTCCTGTAGGCATGGTATCTAAGTTGAAACTGATTTTTATTTCCTATAGGCATGATATCTATTAATCACATTGTGCAGAATTTTTAAAGCAAATTGCCAGGAAAGTTTATTAGCTCAAACAAATAGAATCCCATATACATGACCACAAATGCACATTGAGATAGGAAATATGTGTAGATCCTAAGAATATGGATTCTAATGCAGAATTACCAAAAATACCTATAAACACTTTCTCTAATATGCATGATCACAAACAGTTAAGAAAAACATCCTACGAGCAGAATTTCTACACGATTCGTAACACTCACGCAATCAACACAGTAACCCTATAGACATGATTTTACCCGAGTTTTGAACAAAGATATATAAAAATAAACCCAGCTTTTACTAATATCCCTAGATCTGTTATTATAGAGATTATTACATTATTACAGTCCCATATGAATGAATTACATAATACTATCCATTATATTATAGGGAGCCTTAGCAGAACCAATATTAACCTGGAAACCAAGCCTTCAAGCAAAGCAAGTCTGAAGCATAATGGGATCCATCCATGGCACATAAAATTAGGTTCCTAATGTGTCAAAGTTCCCAAGGGACTCGGGGACCCCGGGAAATGCTCATACTAGAACCTCACTTAGAAAACAGTTCATAAAAGATTGGAAGACCATCCCCAATGTGTTAGAGTTCGGAGGAGTCTCAAGGACCCTAGGTAGTGCTCACGTTGGGGGTGATAGGAACCTAGATAACTAAAAGTAGCAATTTGAAAATAGTATATGAAGTAGGGGACAGTTTTAGAAAAAAAAAATTGATTTTTAGAAGCAAATAAGTTCAGACTACATGGTAGCAAACAGAGTTGGGCCAAGAAATAAGCAGAGCACATGGTCTAAACAGATTAGTACTTATTCAACTAAGTACTCATACCAGTATTCAAAGTGATTCACAAAGAGCAAGGGCACTTAACTTAACAGACATAATTGGCTACACGTGCTTGCAGGGCAGGGAACGTACACCTGATTATACAGAGTTTCACATTATTAAAGATAACCTAATTAGATTTGTCACTAAGTGAAATCATATAGGCATGTATTAAACAGAAAACATGCTGAAGTTTGAAATAACTAACCAAACAAACACATAGAACATGATAGGGTAATAGGAACTAGAGCATAATAGTTTCAGAGAGAGGTAAACAGGCATCATAGATCAGACAGAAGCATGCTAAGGTTGAAGTAAACATACATAACAGAACAAGATAACAAGAATTAAGATATAACAGTTGAGGAAGAAACAAACAAGAATCATGTATCAAACAGGAACAGGTTGAGGTTGAAATAAACTAATCACATAACATATAGAATGGAAAAGTAAACAGGAATGTAATGATAGTTTGGATCCAAAGAGTTTAGCCTTGGATTCCAATCGACTAAACAGTGCAGAAACCAGAGTAGCAACACAAAGAGAGTTTTTTTAATAGGAAAAACAGAGAGCTTTTTAAGTTGTGAAGTGAAGAAAGTGTAAGAGTGTGTAAGTGTGAGTGTAAGTCTGTAAGAGTGAGCTTGTGTGTTAAAATCATAATAGTGAAAGGTTTTTATAGCATATAGTAGAGTAAAACCAAATAAGGTAAGGTATGCAAAATCAATCATCAATCAACTAGGGTTAACAGGAGTCAAATAATAGTAAGTGTAACTTAAATTAAGGAGCTTCTTTCACGGAATATATCAGTAGACATTATTGAGGCTAAATAAGGTAAGTAGTAAATCCAGAAATCACTTATAGGTCGGTTCTGGTAATCAAAGCACATAAATCAGGCTAACAAGATAATTAAGGCCACTAGTACCAATTAGGAATCGCACATAAGGAAATAATAGGTAAAATATGTCAAGGAGACATCAGTTTAAAAGGAAAGCACAAATTTTGAACCCTAATTAAGCAAGTAAATAATTTAATCACTTTAATTGACAGAACCACAGTAAATGGGCAAAACATTATAACTAACAGTAAAATAATGAAAACCCTAAGAAGTAAAGTCATAGAGAATAAACTCAAGTAAAAGAAAGCAGTCAAACAGTAAAGAAAAAAACTAGAGTTGAACATTTAAACGTTTTAAACATTTTTGCAGAAACCTCTTGAAAAATCGAAACCCTAGCTTTTAGGAAAAAATGTAATCGATTGAAAATAGTAGTAAAAACAGAAGAATCTTAAAGTAAAAATACCAAAAAAACTCAAACTGCTTCAGATCTAAAGAGGTCTGAACTTATTTGGCCAGAAATAGTTAGGTTTATACAGAAAATAAATAGAGGTGGAAAATCTCGTTTAAACCAGAGATTTGAAGCCATAAAAACACAAAAGTGATAATACTCACAGACATGGGGCAAAAACAGACAAATTAATCGAGAACATGACAGGTTTGAACCAAATCTGGCTCGATCTTCTTGAGATTATCCTTAAGTAACATGAAAATCGAACAACCGGTAGAGATAGGAGGCCAGATAGGCCTGAGATTGAAGAAAGAACCCATGAATCAAAGAGGTTTCAGTGACGGCAGGCTAGGGTTAGAAGGAGGGTGAGAAAGAAGAGAGGAGGGAAGGGGTTTCGAGACCGCGGATTTGGAAAAGTGAGTAGGGTTTAGGTCATTTGATTAATTAAAAATGGAAAGATTATCCTGAACTGTTGATCTTCTGAGATCAACGGCCAGGATTAAATCTGGGATTGGGGCGGGTTAAAACAATTAGGTTATTGGGTTATGGGTATTGGGTAAGGTTAGTGTATTGGGCTGGGGTAGTTATTGGACTAAGGTCCGGAAAAAAATTCATAAAAGAGGCTATATGTTAAATACCCATTTAGTTTAATAAAATAATTTATAAAAATAGTTAATAAATGATAAAAATGCTATTTATATATGAAAATAATTTAAAACAATTACTTAATATTTTAAAATAAAAAACGTCATTTTCATGTAAAAGTATAGTTATGCACACATGGGCTATTATTGCAAAGTCATTGCAATTATAACCTGAAGATGTAAATATAACTATGCGTAAAATAATTAAAGCTTAATATAAATATAAATAATAAAAATTAAGCAATAAAATTACTATAGAATTATTTGTGTGCAGTTAGTAATTATTTAGATAATAAAATGATGGAACAAATTAATTAAAAATCTTTTAAAATCACAAAAAATTAATGAAAAATTGATGCTCATGCATTATTCTGAAAATACATATACATTTTGAAAATATATATGGGAAAATTGGGTATCAAAACTCACAGTTACCCCTTTTACCACACTGGTGACTCTGCCATTTTTTATCTCACAATTTGTCATGAACTCCACAATTTCATTTTTTGCTAGCTTTCCATCCATCTGAAGGACCATGTCCTTCCAACCCTGCAGTTGTAACTTTTCCAGCAGCATGATAAGTTGGTATTTTACCAACTTATCTCCTTTTGATACTTAGGCTTTTATATGATTTTGTTGAGAACTAAGGCACTTATTGAGGTTTATTGGCATATTTAAGGTATCAAGTGATTTAGAAGTGATGGCGAAAAAAACATCTGAAAATGAGTCAAAAAGGAGCTAAAATGCAAGTAAAATGCAGGAAACAAACCATCACGAACGCGATGCTGGAGAAAGTAAAACTTCACGAACGCACAGGTGTAACCGCGAACATGAAGCTGAAGGAAACAGGCATTCGCAACTGGGCGGAAAAACTGGGCAGTTCTGGAATTTCACGTTTTTGACCCCCAAGCCATTTAATACCCGACCTAGCTCATTTGTACAATATCTTTGGCTTATTTTCAGTCTCTTAGAATAGAGAGAACAAGTTTGGAAGCTACGGTTCTTGCTCACACACTTGGGTCTTGAAGATTTGAAGCTTTTGGTGTAGAATTTCTTACTCATTTATGCTCATTTCTTCATTTTCTTGCTTTGTATTGAATATTAAAGTGTGTAGAATTTTTTCCATCATTTGAATATTGTTTATGGTAATATTCATGTTTAAAGTGTGGATTAAATATCTTGTTGTGCTTATGTATTGAACGATTTTTAGTTATATTGAAGTGAGTTCTTATTCTTTAATGTTTCCAAATGGATTAACTAACCCTAGGACTCGCCCATTAACTTCCAATTAATTTTGGGAAAGATTATATGAGGTTGGCAAAGATTAATTAACAAGAACTTGAGGCTTTAACCCTCATTTTATAGATTCTACCTAGGGATATGATTGAAATACGTGTAGACGTATTCGGGTGTGCTTAATATCTTAATTTTTTTAGGGATAATTCAACCAGGAAGCCTTGTTAGTCTCCGGAAGAAGCTAATATATAATTATTACCCGAGGCTAATTAAAATAAACTCGCTCATATTTGTAAAATCGTGAAATACATTGGATCGTTACTTGAATGTAATTCCCGATGCATCCATGCTTGTAGCCATTGATCCTTTTAATTTCTTTCTTGGTTAGTTTACGTTTTTGCATTTGGTTATAAACATTTTCTCAACACAATTCTAAGTGTTTGGCCTTGCACAATAAGTGATAATTCTCTTACACTCCTTATCGCCTACATATTGTTCTCTATGGTATTCGAACCCGACTCATAGTTGGGTAAATTATATTGCATGTGACCGTGTCCATTTACTTTTTAGTAGTGGATTTGGACGTCATCAAAATTGGGGCTGTTGCTGGGGAACAATTTGGCGTATTTAGGTTGTTTCAAGAGGAAAGCGTAAGTGCTTTGGTCCAAACTTGTGAATATTTATGTAACTATTTCTTTATCTTGTTTATCTTCTTATTTGTTTTCTTGCTTGTTTTCTTAGTTTTTGAAAAATGGCATCATGTAATGAAAATTGGTTGGATGATAGCTGTTCATACTTGATGACCCTTGTCCTTACTGTGGAGGACCACACTCGTGGAAAAATTATTTAAATTCTCCCGGAGGCAGATTACGTGCACAATGTCAAACCCATGAGTGGAGTATTTGTGATAAGTGGGGTCGTCAAAATGGTCATTGGGATAATTGTGCTTATTTGTCCTTCCCTTCCCCAATCCCCCACTATGATGATTCTACTTTATGTGATGAAAATTATAGGGATATGGAAGTGGAAGAAATTGACCATGGTCAAAATGGAGAGTTCAAGCTCATGTTAGATTGCCTACTTGAAGAGAAAACAAAGAGCACGGTGCCTTGGAGGAGCTTTCGGAAAATAGCCTCCAAAATTATTTGGTGCTTCAAAGGTTGAACTTACAAATGGGAGGAATGATTGAAGCTTTGGAGGTCCAAAAAGCCTCGGAAGTGAATGATAGCCAAGAACCTTCCTTAGATGTGGACACCGAAAATCCTTCCTTGGCACTTGATCAATACCAAGAAGGACTCTCAAATGCTCAAAATGAGAAAATGATGCTCATGTTAGAGGCCATTATTGAAAATGAGGAGAAGTAAAGCATGGAACTCAAGGACTTAAAACAAGCAGGGCATTGAAATGATTAAACTATCCGTACTTTGGAAGATCAAATGAAATCATTGATCGATGTTCATTATGCCTATCAATTTAAAAGTGTGGAAGAAGATCAAGAAGAGTCAAACTCTGAGGACGAAAGTGAGTTTTACTTTGAGGAATTAAGAATTGAACATCCGCCAACCGACTCCATGAGTGTTAGTGATGCCGAGAAAAATATGGAATTAGAGTCAACCAGTGTAATTGAAAATATGGTTGAGACTGACTCTAGTCCGGGGGGAAAAAGAGGATGTCAAAATCCGGGAAGAATTGCAATTTGGAGGTTTGATGTCACATTCCAAGCATTTTTCAACATTAGAATAATGTGGTGATATGGGAACTGAACTACATGAGTCAATAAGGAATTGCGAGGAGGGAAGGTAAGGGACATACATCTTACAATTTGAGGGAACAAGAAGGCAAAATGGCATTCCTCACATGAAAGCCAAGATATGCAAAATGAAGAAATTAAAGTTTGGCTTGATCCTCAACTTACCACCCCCACCGCTCGTGGTCACAAGCATGATTCCAAGTTAGGTGCCCAGTTCATATCGTCCAAATGGAAAGAAAAGTGGTAAAGTTCATCTGTGTCGTGCCACGACGTTAAATGCGGCGATTGGTGGGAGGCAACCAATAATTTTTCAAAATTCTTAGTCGTTTTTGAAATTTTCTTCTTTAGAATAGCTTAGTATATTGTTGTTGACAAATCTGCCAAGTTTCACATTTTTGGAGTTGTATTGAGCAGGTTCCATGCTCCGAGTAGTCCAAACCAGTAGCTGCTGGAAATTGCAGAAACATAAATTCGCGTTCGCGACATCTCCTCGCATTCACGATGAATGACCTTTTGTAAAGCTTCACGTTTGCATGGACTCACTCGCGTTCGCGACAAATTGGCTAGATTTACTCTTCGCGTAGGCGTCACGACCCTCGTGAACGCGAGTCGCCAGGTAAGTATTAAAGATCTAAACACTGGAAAGGGACGTTTAATCCTCTTTTGGCTCAAGAACGGTTCCTACTCCTTAAATCTCAAAAAAATCAAACTCCCCATATTCTTCGAGTCCATTTTGATTCTCTCTCGCCATTCTCAAGGTGTGCAATTTCCTCTCTTGTCTCTTTATTCTTCCTTCTCTTTCTTCGTATGAAACAATAGAAGAGCAACCATGGTTGTTTGGTGCTTAGGATTCAAGAATTTGAAGTCTTGAATATCAAATTCGTGTGTGGAATTTGTTGTGCTTGATGGGTGAGGTTGGTTGAGTGAAAATGTATGATTGTTTGTATAAAATTTTGGGCAAGATGTGTGCCAAAGTTTATTGAAAAATGAGAAGGGAAAGAGGGCACACACTGTTTGACAAAATTCCTGAAAGAAAAATAGGGCTGGGCAATGAAGATGACCTTCGCGAACGCGATGGTTTGGTCGCGAACGCGAAGGCCCAAATCTGTGCCAAAAAATATTTTAACCTTCGCGAACGCGAAGGTCTGAACCTAGGAAGTTTTTTTTGCTATTCGCGAATGCGGCAGCCCTCTCGCGAACGCGAAGAGCAATCACCGGCATTCCCAAAAATGGCTAAAAATAGTAGCTTTGCAGAGCTCTACACGGGACTTTTTTCGCCCAATTATTTAGCCTAAATACTTCTTAATATATTGTTTTAAGTGTCTATAGGAACTTTTAACATTGTTGGTCTATTTTGTAGGTACCTTGGGCATAAATAGTTCTGGAACACAATGAAATTGAGCAAGAACATGTCCCCGAAGCTGAACAAGAGGAACCCTTTGATCATGACTGGATTTTATCTGCGGAATGTGAACAAAAATATGACGAACACTTGTCAAAAACCTTCGTCAGGGAAAGAGGCATTAACATGGAAAAGGAGTCCCGGGCTTCTACAAAAGATTAGTCGAAAGTAGGTGGATTTTTTTTTCCGATCAACCAAATGATGCCAACCACACAGTAGTGTTGAAATTTTATGCAAACACCTTGAGGAACGACTTCCAAGGAAAATTAGTTACTACTGTGCGGGGAGTGCAAGTCCATTTCAGCCCTGAGGTGATCAATGAACTCTATGGATTTCCCAATGCCGATAATGAGGTTTACAAATGCAGAGCACAAGCAGGGGGAACCCAATGGTTGGTGGACAAATTTCATGATGGGCTGACCCCGAAGTGGTTGACAGCGCATAAGGGAGTTGATTCACATGAATTCACTACTAAGGCAGAGACGTGGCTCTCTATTATCTGTGCAAGAGTCATGCTTTTTACAAATGACACTGATGTGACACCAGAGAGAGCACTGAGCATTGCTCCTATCATGGATGGACAAACCGTGAACGTAGGGGAGCACATTGTTAGAGAAATCGAGGAAGCCGCCCATGGGAGGTCCAAGAGCCCATTCTTCCCATCCTTTATCACTCGGCTATGCTATGATGTTGGGGTGTTAAAAATCCCAAATGATATTTAGAAAGGTCCGGGAAAGCCGATGATCCACCCTTTGCTGAAAAGGGGACCTAGCGACAAGAAAAAGAGGAGGATTGATGTTGCATCCTCTTCATTTGGGAAGTTCTCTATGACCACCACTGATCCCGCAGGATCTTTTGCACATGCACCAAGTGTTTAACCAAGGAATTAGATCCTTTGACTAAAGCTATTTCTAGGATGAATACAGGTTATTAATAATCAAAGAAATAGAGAAAAACGAGTAATAAAAAATATTGCAGAAATGTAGAAAAGCAAAGTAGATTGTATTCGAGAATCAGATGCCTTTACAAGTTGTATTCCCCTCCCTTATATAGGAGGTTCCGTGATATAATGTACAACTCTTGCTATGATTGCCCATTAATGACTAATTATGACATTAATGGGGCGTTACAAGGGATAACGGTAATTGGGGTACGGTTACATAACGTACGAGTAATCAATTGTGGGTTCTTGAATCTACCTGTAGCTTTGTCCAGATTCATTCTGACCGTGTCTCTTCCATGTTTTGATCAGGTTGAGTTTTCGGTGGCTGATGAGCTCGAGGGTTTATTGAATCGTGCCTCTTTGTTCCGTACCTCTTCAAAGAATCACATCCAGTTGTCGCGTTCTCTTGTGTCCACATAACTGGCTGAGTTGTCAAGAATTGGCTTATGTGTGAAACTTTTTTTTACCAATACAGATAGTCTTCCCACTTACCATATATTTATCAATTAATATTTGGTAAGTGGATACTCATTTATGGGGGAAATATTTTGCCGTCACTTTACCTCGAAACATTGTATCCTTCTCTGAACCATAGGCGTCGTATGTCACTTCCATTTAATGCTCATACCACGTGTCCTTCTCGGATTGGTTCTGCATCTACTCGGCACCTTTTAGGGCTTTTTGCGGCTGTGTCAGTCCCAAAGTGACACCTTCAATTATGATTTTTCATTATTATTTTTTCGTTTTTTCCACGTTTGACGGTTGTCCTCAAGTATAAATATCTTTATTCTTTTCTTTGCTTCCATGAAACACTTTCTAACTTAGTCTTTTGTAAAGAACTTTCTTCTTGCCTTTGTAAGCATGTCTTCTTCAAATCATCCCCGGGGAGTAATAGATATTGAAAATTTAACTCCATCTTCTGCTCCGACTAGGATTTGGAGGGGTGGTAGACTTGGGAGTCTAGGATCCACTCCTTCGAGAGGCTCATCTTATTCTAAGATAATTCCCTCTCCTTCCGCTAGGTCTCTAGTTTCTCCGAAGTTTAGGGCTTCTCGGTCTTTGTCTAGAGGTAGAGGTGAACGCCTTCATGAACCTGGAGTTGATGAAATTTTTCCTGCTGAGTTTGTCTTTGCTAGAGATAATCAAGTTCTTATAGACCAATCTTCTTCCATTGAGATTGTCGAAAGGTATCCAACCCTTATAACTGAGGGTCAGATTTTCCTTGTTCGTAGGGAGTGTTTTTTGGAGGCCTGATTTCCCTGTATACATTCCGAATAGTAATCAAAGAATTACGTCTTACAAGATGGGATATTCTTTTGTTTATACGTACCCTTTTACTCTAGGGTTTAGACCTCCCATTGACCCAGTCATAATTGAATTCTGTCGTTCTTCAATATCTGCTTAGGACAAGTTGGTCTGCTTGTGTGGCGAGTTGTCGCATGTCTTAGGAGTTTAGCTTCTTTAGCCTCGGTTCCTTTTACTTTCAACCATCTTATTCATCTCTACTCTCCTACCTTGTTTCGTGAAGGGGTTTTTACTCTGACTGCTAGGAGAAAAAGAGTGCTGGTAACCCCTGGAGATGATAAGGATATGGTTTGGTACCTCCGGTATGTTGCTGTACCCACTGTTGGTTTAGTGGGTGAAGAAAATATGCCCTTCTCTGAGAAGTGGAATCGTGCACGTGAGTATGCTTTAGCTCACATCTATTTACTTTTCCTCGTTCTGACTTGAGATGTTTTACTAACACCGTATGTGTTTCTTCTTCTCTCAGTAATCTTGGATACTGTTGAGAATGTCTCCGGTATCCGTGATTAGGTAGAAAAATTATTGTTCGTTGCTCCTTTAGAAGAGAGATCTTGGAAGTACCTCGCTGGGAAGTATGGTTGGCATGTAAAGACCCACAGTAAGTGAAGCTTTTGTTCTTGCTTCTTTCCTTACTGGAGTCTCTTCTTTCTTCGTGCCTTAACTTTTTCCCTTTTGATAGAGTTCTCTGCTCGTAGGGTGTCTGCTTCATCTATCCTGAAGATGTCTTTGGCTCAGGCCCAAGAGATTATTGTTGATTCGTCTTCCTCGAAGAGGAAGATTGGTGAGTCTCATTCTGTAGAAGAAGAAGAAGAGGGTGCTTTAGTACACAGGCCACGGAGAATGCGGGTTGTTTCAGATGATGAGTTTACACTAATGACCTTGCCTTCCGTGTCTGTGGTTGAGCCCTTTACCTTTGAAGATGTTTCACATTCCCCCATTCATAAGTCTGTAGATTACCTGTTCCATGAAGGTTTTGACCTTGATCCTAACGATGTCCTTTTGGCTGCTGCTTTCCTGCTCTTTAAGAGAAGCTGTCTCATCTGCTCCTTTGGCTATTATGGCTTCTGCTGTTACTTTTCCCGTGGCTTCCTCAACTCTTCAACCATCTGTTCCTGCTGCTTTGCCCGTGGCTTCTCCAGCTCCTCAACCCTCTGTGCCTGTTGCTGCTTCATCTCTGCCTGCTTCCATGCCTTCCGCTAGGGAAGTAGGGTCTTCCAATAGAGAGATGTGGCAGGTGGTAATAGAGGTTCCAGCTGAGGGGAATCTTTTCAAGAAAATGGGTGAGCCCGAAGTGTGGCTCAAGCCTTTGATAGGTCCCACTGATAAATCCAAGCTAGCCAGCCATATTGCTCTTACATGGGCCAATGAAGTTGTGCATACCTATTTGAAGGTATGATGCAAGTTATCCTCTTTCATTTTCGTATATGAAATTTATCATATCTGATTGGTTTATTTCTTTTAGATTAATATTATAGGCATAGAGCCTATGAAGAGGATCTCAAATACGAATCAGGAGACAAAAGAGTTGCAGGCCAATGCTGATAATTGGAAAGCACAAATTGATAGCCTAAGGATTGACATGGATGCCTTAGAATAGGAAAGGAGTACCTTGAAGAGGCAGATGAGGCTCATGGCAGCAGAACTGGCAGTAGAGAAGGCTTCTTCCAGTCAGGCTGATAAAGACAAGAGTGTTCTGGAGTCCTCATTTGTGGAGCAGTTGTCCCGTGCCTCAGAGGAGATTAGAGACTTAAAAAACTTGTTGGGGCAGAAGGAAGAATACTCAGGCGAGCTCGTGCAATCACTCACTCGTACTAAAGTGGACCTTCGTAAGGCTTTAGATAAATTTCAAACTCTGGAGGAGTCGATTGTACCGTCAAGGGCCGCCCATGAAGCTTCTGAAGCGGAGAAGGACGGATTGAGAGCTGAGCTTCAAGTACGGGCAAGGGATTATAAAGATCTTGAAGAGGTGGCTGTTGTTGATGTGAGCTGGGCGTATATGAATTCTGGCCTTGACACATTGACAGAAATGAGTCAAGAGGGTTTCGACCTTAGTGGTGAAATAGCTAAAACTAAGGAAGCCATGGAGAAGGATCAACAAGGTCATAACCTCTCTTCAACTGATGGTGAGACTCCAGTTTCTCATGCCTTTTCATCCCTGGTTGCTCTTGCTCCTTCTGCCAGTGAAGTCAATCCGCCTCCTGAAGAAGTTTAGTTGGTTCATCCTTTTTTTTTTATCTTTGTCTCAATTGGTGGTTACCCCCAGTCCCATCGGGGGTAAATTTGGATTCTTTAAAGTCCCCAAATGACAACTTAGGGGCACCTCAATGTATAAAAATTATATATGGCTAAGTATAAGTTAATACTTAGTTTTTACTTAACCGTTTTAATATATTAATGCTAGTATGACTTTCGTTGAGTTTCTGTTTCACTCTTTAAGTGTTTTGTATGCTTTATTTTTCGAGGATTTTGTTTTTACCTCTGAATTTTTGCATGAGGATGGCATAATCACTCGTACCTTTTCATAGTAGGTACAGTGTTTGCGAGCCTTTTTGTAGTAGGATTCATTTATGAAAGAGGGCTATTTATGATTGTCATGAAGAAGACGTCTCAACTTTATGATAATGCAATAGAGTGATAGGAATTTTACACATGTTTAAGAATGTCTCCAAGGAAAGTTTTTTTTTTTTTTGAACTTCCACGACATTTTACATGTGTTTGATTATCGTGTAAAACTCATGTTGCAACTGTTTTTGTTTAACAGATTTGATATACACTTGTAATTTGTAAATGTTTTTCTTAGGTAACAGTTTTTCGATATTAATACAAGGGAACAGCTATTTTTCACTAGTAACAGTTTTTATAAAGATTGGGGTTTCTACCAGCAGCTGTTTATGTTGGAAACAATTTTTTAATAAGTACGAGGGAAATATTTTCTTATTCGTAATTGTTTTATTTGATAACAGTTTTGTATATGAGTACAAAGTTTTCGTAACTCTCTTTAATCATAACAATTTTTGAATGAGTACACTAGTGATGATCTTTTACCCCTAACTATTTTTGTTACAACAATTTTGAATAAGTATAAAGATGTACATTTCTTCCTCGTGACTAATATTTTGCCTTTCAACCTGAACATGTTCGATGGGTTTTTTGCATTTTGCAGTAGGCTTTGTGTTTGGATGACTCTTTTTGATCTCTTTCGATTCTGCTCGTATCACTTGTCTCATTGGGTAGATGGGTCTTCAGGCTTCGAGCTTTTGACTTTTTGATAGTCTTCTTTGCTTCGTCTTAGAATTCCATACTGTATAGTCCCCCAATTGTTTGAGCTTTGAAGAATGAGATCTTGAGCACTTGATTAAGCCTTCCATGTGGTCCTTTTCCTAAAAAGGAAAAACAATCCGGACTCGAAGGTATATAGTTTTTTAGATGATGACTGCTTAACCCTTTAAAACGTCCATCAGAAAGTGTAACCCTAGACCGGGTATTGTGTACTTCTTCGCGTCTTTTCAGGTCTAATATCATCATCTTGTGATGGGTTAACTTTATGCCTATCATCTAAAAAAGTTAGTAAAATTTTTAAATGTTCAAAATAAAATCGAATGTGTGATACCTGACCGGGGGTATTTCTTTTCCTTAGAAGTAATACTTCTTTAGGTGGATGACGTTCCAGCTTGTTGGCTGATGAGCTTAAGGGTTTATTGAATCGTGCCTCTTTGTTCCGTACCTCTTCAAAGAATCACATCCAGCTATCGCGTTCTCCTGTGTCCACATAACTGGCTGAGTTGTCAAGAGTTGGCTTACGTGTGAAACTCTTTTTTACCAATACACCAAGGTCATTTTACCCCATGGGACCACTCCAGTCCGGCCCTTACACTATGCGTCACCTATAAAGTCAGATACATGGAGTAGATGCACACATTAGGCAACTTGTAGCTGGCTTTCCTACTGGACCACCTGGGACTAGCATATCTACTGGCACTGATGCCCCACTATCCTAGATGACGTGGTCAAAGAGCAAAAAGAAATAACGAGTAATATGGAGTCCATGAACAATAGGTTGGAAAATATGAGCCACCGGCAAGGAAAGATTGAGAAGCGACAAAGAAAGTTCAAGGAGCACCAAAAGAAAAAGAGAAAATTCCTGAACAAGATGATGGATAAGATGAGGTCATTTTGTAGTTCATATTCAGATGATGGTGATGATGGTGATGATGATGATGAGGTCAAATTTTTTCATGACCCAAATCTAAACGATGTCGTGATGTCGCCTATCGTGATACAAGGCAAGCCTATTTCCCAAAATATTACTACCAAAATTAATTATAAGAATTTAACAAAAACATTTCCAATATTTGAATTTCTCATAAACTAAACCAACTCTAAATATCAATATAGAAAATAAGGAAACGAGCCCCAAACATCGGGGTGTCACTAAGTCATGAGCGTCTAAATCTATGAACTAATATATATAAATTGTCTAACTGACAATACAGCCCAAAAAGAAAAAATAGATGATAAAAGGAGTGACAAGGTCATGCAGACGCTAGCAGCTACCTTGCAGTCTCCAAAGATAGCCGGCCTGAACTCAACGATCGCCGCGCTCTAAATTACCTGGATCTGCACATAAAGTGTAGGGCGTAGTATGAGTACAACCGACTCATTCGTAATAGAAATAACTAAGGAACTGAGTAGTAGTGATGAGCTAAGCAGAACAATACAATTAATTCTTTTCACAATTAAGGATAAACAGGAGTAAGCAGGTAAATTCCATAAATCAGCAAATGCTACAAGGCAATTAGCAGGTAAATGCAGCAACATCAATAGTAAATGAAATGTCACAGCAATGTCACTCTATCTCTTAGCCCTCAATGCACACAGTCAATAGGTACCTGCGCTCACTAGGGGTGTTGAAACTCCGGAGGGGCTCTTACCACCCAAGCACTAAGCACGGACAACTCACGTGCTGCACAGACAACTCACGTGCTACCATATCATATCTGTATCCGCACAGACAACTCATGTGCTGCACGGACAACTCAAGTGTTGCACGGACAAATCATGTGTTGCACGGAAAACTCACGTGTTGCACGGACAACTCACGTGCTATAGTAAAATATCTCAAAACATGCCCTCGGCCTCACTCAGTCATGTACCTCTCTAGCCTCACAGTTCTCAGCAAATAATAGAGCACAGCCAAAATCAAGTATCACAGTGTATCAACAAGATAATAGAGACTAGGTAAACATGTACCAGATTTTCTATGAGTGAGTGCAAATAATGTGAGTATGAATAAAGCCTAAGAATGATCTCTAACATGAAGGCAATCAAGTTCAAAAACATGTAAATACATACACACAGATAATGGCTATTAGTCCCCACAACCTCACGGGACAGACTCGCGGCGTACACCCACACGCCTGCCACCTAGCGTGGGTATCAACTCCAAACAGTCACATGATATCAAATTCTCCGGGTTTATACCCTCAAAGCAGAGTTAAAACTGTTACTTACCTTAACATCATAAAATCCTATTCTGGGATGCCCTCGTCTCTGGACTCGGTCTCCAAAAGCTCCGAATCTATCATAATCAGAATAATACTATTAACATAGGCTAAAGAAACGAATTCCACAAGAAAAACTACAAAAATAGGCCAAAAATCCGAAATAAGCTAAAACCCAGCCTCTGGGCCCACGTCTCGAAACCCGACACAATTTGCAGAACTAGAAAGCTCGTTCTCTCCCAAGTCTAACCATATAAAATTCATCAAATTCCGACTCCGTTTGGTCCCTCAAATCCTCACCTCATACTCTCTAGAACTCAAGATTTAACTCCCTCTACTTCACCCTAAATTCCTACCAATTTCATGACTAAACAGTGGGTAATCATTATAAACACGCGTAATAAAGCCCAAGTAAGTTACCTCACTGATGCCTTTTGTTTATCCTTTGAATTTCACTTCCCAAAGATCAAAAACTCGCCAACAATGGTGAAGAAAAGGCAAAAATTTGCAAAGTGTGGCTTATATTGTTTCTTCCCAGGGGTTTCACACTTGTGGTGCCAATTTCCGCATTTGCATATAAATCTCCTCTTCTGCGGATTTTCATTAATTCGTCAGACTCAGCTTCTGATGTCGCCGTACCGCACATGCGGACATCGCATATGCGGGGACCAAGACGCACCTGCTCCTCAAGTCCGCTCCTGCGAAGCTCGCACCTGCGGTTCCCAATCCGCAGGAGCGGACACACCAGTAACAGCAGCTTCAGCTGCATTTTCCAAATTCCAAACTCCGCGATAGCTATCTGAAATCATCCCGAGCCGCTCGGGACCTCAACCAATAATTCCAACAAGTCATATATCACTACCCAAACTTAATCGAACCTTCGGAACACCCAAAACAACACCAAATTAAGCTTGGATTCAAGCCTAAGAACTTCTAAACTTCCAAAATTCGCCAACGACGCCGAAACCTACCAAACCAGGTCTGAATGGCATCAAATTTCGCACACAAGTCACAAATGACACTATGAACCTATTCCAACTTCCAAAATTCCATTCCGATCCCGATACCTAATTTCCACTACCGACCAAAATCGCCAAATTTCCAACTTTCGTAAATTCAAGCCTAATTCTACCATGGACCTACAAATTATATTTCAGACGCACTCCTAAGTATAATATCACCCAACGGAGCTAACCGAAACATAAAAATATAAATTCAAGATCGTTTACTGAAAGTCAAAAATTTGGTCAAACCTTTCAAATTTAGAGCTTCTAGCCGAGACCATTCTCCCAAATCAATTCTGGATAACCTGAAATACTAAAACCGATGATTCACATAATTCATAGCATATCATACGGAGCTAATCATGCCCTTAAACAACCGATCAAAGTGAATTTTCCCAAAATGACATGTCGGGTCGTTACAAATTTCCCTCTAGCCCTAGCTCCGAGTGATGAAGTATTCAGGGAGCACTTTCCACCATTTTACTCTATTTTGTTTCGTTGCATTGGGAACATTGCAACATTTCTAGTTGGGGGTGGCTTCTTGTATAACTGTGTATATGGTAGATTGCCATTTTGTTTACATGTGATGTTATTTTGTTTTCGTGTGATGTGTTATATTTTTATGTCTATTAGCTCCTTGATTTTTTTTATATATAGTATGTTTATTGACTTGATGTTTATTAGCTTCTTGATTTTTTTAAAATAGTATGTTTATTTTGGTGGCGATATCCTTAATTTTATTTTCACCACGGTTCTTTTTCCGAGGATGCCAATTTTCTTTTTTTAACGGGGTAAATTTTTGTTTCGACTTTTCCCGATGATGGATAACTAGGCGACTTTCTTAAGGGAATTAGTCTTGTATTTTTTATATAATTTTTGTTAATTTAGGAAGAATAAGTGGTATACGTAGGTTTGTGCCCATTTGCCAATTTATGGCTTTCTTGGTACCAACATGATTTAAACTTTGGTACATGAATTCTTGATCTTTCAGAAAAAATGATTAAAGTAAAGATTATTGCATGACTTTTAGACTCAATTTTTGGCTCTTTCATTCACTAAATAGCTTCTTAGGCTATATTTGACTTCCTTGAGTTCATTGGTTTCAATTGGATTTTGGACTTTTATTCCACTTGAGTTTTCACGTGCCATGTGTGGTGAGACTTATTGTGAAGTTCTTTAGCATCACTTATAGTCTAGAACTTTCCTGGAATGTGCTTCAAGGAGAAATCCTAGATTAACTTGGTTTGAAAAATGATGTTAGGCCTTCCTTGGACCGCTATTGTACCCTAAATTTCCTACCCTTGCATATTTTCCCTAGTCAACCCCTTTTGAGCCTTTAAACTTTTTCTTTGGAAACCATGTTACAAACTATCGTTCTTCATTGATTTTCTTTTGGCACCCTACCGCCCTAAGTACTTTGAAGTATGAAACTAAAAGCCTAAGTTTGGGGGTGAAGGTTGGAAAAGTTGTGATATGAAAGTTGCTTAAAAGGTGATAAAAAAGAGAAAAAGAGTAATATTTGAATAAAAAATAGAAGGAAAAATAAGAAATTGTGAATAAACGGAAGACTCGGTGATGAAATAAAAAACAAAGAAAGGGTGGAAAAGTTCTTGAAGGAAGTGTGCTTTGATTGTTGAAAAATTGTAGTGCATGGGGAGGTTTTGAGTCACTCTAACCAAAATTGTGTCATGCCTTAACCAAAATCCTAAACTACAACCTTTTAAGTCCTAATTGACTTTGAACCAAGTATGTCTACATTAGTGGAGAAATACATGAATGGCAAGTCTGTGGTACTACTTGTGTGCATTTGAACATTTTTTGTGTGAGAGAGAGTTAATTCATTCCATTTGATATCCCATTTATGTTTTGAATTGCAATTTATGAGTGTGAGATTCTCTCTTAAGTGTGAGGCCACATGATATTTGACTTGTGAATTTAATCTCACTTTCAATTGGGAGGAATGAACGAGGGAAGATAATTTTGATAGTGAGGCAAATTTTGAAGCTTTAGTGTCATGACTTGGTTGCTACGATGATTAATGTAGTGGTTGAGCACTTGAATTGAAATAAAATTTGTGAGAAGTTGGTGATTTATGTGCTTTGGATTAATTGTTGGTACCAACCGGAGTCATTACATTGTGCTTAACTTGAACCTTTTTGACTTGAAATGATATTTGGTATGCGATTGAGCTTGATTGGTGATTTTATTGAAGGATGTTCTTAGTTTTTGATATGCTTGAGGACAAGCAATAGTTTAAGTTTAGGGGTTTGATAAGTTGGTATTTTACCAACTTATCCCCTCTTGATACTTAGGCTTTTGTATGATTTTATTGAGAAGCTAAGGCATTTATTGAGGTTTATTGGCATATTTCATGTGTCAAGTGATTTAAAAGTGATGGTGAAGAATTCATGTGAAAACAAGTCAAAAAGGAGCTAAAATGCAAATAAAAGTTCTGCTAGTGAATTACCCTTCGTGTTGCTAACGCGGATCATCAAGAAACAAACCATCACGAACGCGAAGAGCTATACGCGAACGCAATGCTGGAGAAAGTAAACCTTCATGAACGCGAAGGTGTAATCGTGAACGCGAAGCTGAATGAAACAAGCCTTCGCGAACATGGAGGTATAGTCGCGAACGCGAAGAATAGCTGGGCGAAAAAATTGGGCAGTTCTGGAATTTCATGTTTTTGACCCCCGAGCCACTTAATATCCGACCTAGCTACTTTGTACAATATTTTTGGCTTATTTTCAGCCTCTTATACTAGAGAGAACAAGTTTGGAAGCTAGGGTTATTGCACACACACTTGAGTCTTGAAGATTTGAAGCTTTTGGTTGAGAATTTCTTACTCATATATGCTCATTTCTTCATTTCCTTGCTTTGTATTGAACATTAAAGTGTGAAGTATTTTTTCCATCACTTGAATCTTATTTATGGAAATATTCATGTTTAAAGTGTTGATTGAATATCTTGTTGTGCTTATGTATTGAGCGAATTTTAGTTATATTGAAGTGAGTTATTGTTTCTTTAATTATTCTTGTTCTTTAATGTTTTTAAAGGGATTATCTAACCCTAGGACTCACCCATTTAACTTGAAATTAATTTTGGGAAAGATAATTTGTGGTTGGGAAAGATTAATTAACAAGAGGCTTTAACCCTCATTTTATAGATTTTTCTTAGGGATAGGATTGAACTACTTGTAGCCGTATTCGGTGTGCTTAATCTCTTAATTATTTTAGGGATAATTCAATCAGGAAGTCTTGTTAGTCTTCGGAAGAAGCTAATATAGAATTATTACCCGAGTTTAATTAACATAAACTCGCTCATATTTGTAAAATCGTGAAATACATTGGATCGTTACTTGAATGTAATTCCCGATGCTTCCATGCTTGTAGCCGTTGATCATTTTAATTGCTTTCTAGGTTAGTTTACATTTTAGCATTTAGTTATAAACATTTTCTCAGAACAATTCTAAGTCTTTCGCATTGCACAATAAGTGATAATTCTCTTACACTCCTAATCGCCTACATATTATTCTCTGTGGAATTCGACCCCGACTCATAGTTGGGTGAATTATATTGCATGCGACCGTGTCCATTTACTTTTTAGTAGTGGATTTGGACGTCATCACGGCATCATCATGCCTTCCTCCTCCAAGTCCTTGATAAGTCTACCTTTCAAGATGGTTTTTTTCCCAAACTTAACCATCTTGTCCTTCTCTACATCAGATTCTTCTTCTTCTTCACGGTCAACTCTTTCTGACAAGGTTGTGGATGTTGAAAAATCATAGTCATTTTTAAACGCCAAGGAACGGCTTGATCTTGTCTTGATTGAGAAAGGGGAGAAGGCCGAGAAATTATCTGTTGCTAGTCGATCTCTCAAAGAGGACAAGGAGAAGGTGAAACAGTTAAGAGCTCTTCGAGGTGTTGCCAAGAAAGAGGTTGAAGAGATTGAATCTAGAGTCTTATCTGCTAAAGAGGAGTACCGTAGATGTTCTGATGTTTCCTTGGCAACTACTGATGACTTGGACGACGTGTAGATGAAGAAACAACACCTAGAGGCAACTCTTAAAGACTTGGTGATTTAAAATTTGTGTTTAGATGAGTCAATATGTGTACTACTGGGAAGAAAACATAACCAGGGGTTGGCACCCTGTATTACTGGAGATGGATGTAACAAGGGGTTGGTACCCTATATCACTGGAAGAAATGTAATCAGGGGTTGGCACCCTGTATTACTGGAAGGAAATGTAACCGGGGGGTTAGCACCCTGTATTAAGAAAAATTCCAGAATGTAAGTATCCNNCGGCATCCTCAAATTCTATTTGGTTAGTGTGTTGGGTTTCTAATTTGGACACCTCCATTGGCACCTCAATTTTCATCTCTGATGTACACTTCTCCTGGCTACTATCCATAATATTGGCATATTGAGTGTTAAAAGCTTCAACTAGTTGACTCGTCTGAGCCTCCAAGTTGTGAATAGTTTCATATTGCCTTTGTATCCGCATTTGTAACTCCTCCTGTTGTTCCAGAATGCACTTCATCATATCCTCGAGCCTCTTCCAGTCATCATCACTGAGTTCTTGTTTCAGTTGTTTTGAGCTCTAGCGTGTCGTTCAGCAGTTTGAGGTCATGAGTAGTTCCGTTTCAGGTATTACGACTTGTAGGCATGGTTGGAATCGAGTTTCGGAATGTTTAGAGTCAAATTGGAAAGAAAATCTTCATTTCAGAAGCCTTAATTTGGAGAAATTGACCAAGATTAGAATTTTGAGAAAACGATCTCAGAATCAGAATTTGAAGATTCCTACAGGTTCGTATGATGATTTTAGACTTGGGCGCATGTCCGAATCGGGCTTTGGATAACCCGGGAGCGTTTCGGCGTATATTGTGGAAGTTAGCATTTTGAAGAAATTTCCTAAGTTTGGCTTGAAGCGCATTTCAGTAATATTGATGTCCGTTTGGGATTCCGATCCTGGGAATAGCTTTGTATGGTGATTCTGAAGTTGGGAGCGCGGTCGGAAGTGAATTCGTATGTCCGTAGGTTATTTTAAAGTCATTTGGCTAAAGATAGGAATTTGAAGGTTTTTGAGAAATCCGACCGGAAGTGGAAATTTGATGTCATGGTTGGAATGTGATTCCGGAAGTTGGAGTAGGTCCGTAATGTCAAATATGACCTGCGTGCAAAATTTGGGGTCAATCGAACGTGATTTGATAGGTTTCGGCATCGGATGTAGAAGTTGGAAGTTTCAAAGTTCATAAAGTTTGAGTTTGAGTGAGATTCGTGATTTCGGCGTTGTTTGATGTGATTTGAGGCCTCGAGCAATTCCGTGGGATGTTATGGGACTGAGTCGTGTGATTGGATGGGGTCCCGGGGGCCTCAGGTGGATTACAAGTGGTTAACGGATAAAATTTGAAGTTGGAAAAGGAGCTGGAGCTGTTGGTATCTGGTGTGACCGCACCTACAAGGATTTGGCCGTAGGTGCGAGAGTGGGATGGCTTGGCTGGGATCGCAGGTGCAATGGAATTTCCGCACCTGTGAAGGTGCAGATGCGGGCAATGGGTCGTAGGTTCGGATCCGGCTGGAGGAGAAGGAAGCTGCAGGTGTGGGCTCTTGGGCGCACCTGCGGAAGCGCAGGTGCGAGGACAGGATCGCAAGTGCGAAAATCGGCCTGGGCAGAATTTTTTAAAACAAGGATCTTGGTTCATTTTCTCATTTTTTTTCTCATGACTTAGGCAATTTTAGGAGAGCTTCAAGAGGGGAATTTCATCATCAATGACAAGGTAAATTATTCTCACTCATCTCAAGTTAAATACAAGGTATACGCATGGATTAAAACATGAAAAATTTTGGAAAAATTGGGAAACTTTGAAGAAAAACCTAGAAATGGTATTTTGGATTTCTACCACGAATTTGAGCATGGAATTTAGAGTAAATTGTATATTTGAACTAGTAAAGCTATGTGTAGAATATATCTTCGAGAAATTTTGAATTCCAGGGACGTGGGCCCGAGGGCATTTTGGTTAATTCACTGAGCGTAGTTGGTTTATTATATAATTTAAATTGTTGCAAATATTAGAATGAAGTTTCATTGCTTGCCCGTCATTTGGTAGTTTTGGGGCGTTGTGCATCCATTGGAGTCGTCGGAAGGGCTTGGAAGTCGGTTATGGAATTTCGGAGCGGGGTATGTCTCCTTTCTAAATTTGTGATGGGGAATTGTCCCCCTAGGTGAACTAATTAAGTATGTGCTACTACCTGCAGGGGCTATGTATATACGAGGTGACGGGAGTCCGTGCGTAGCTACTATTATGTCATGCCCGGGTAGTTTAGGACCCACTAGCATGACTTACATGTTGTACCTGTGATCTTGCAAGTAATATTAGACCGCTAATATAATTGAAATAGTAATTGAATATCTAAGAAGACTAGAGTTCATTTTCTTAATCATCTAGAAAGAGAATTGATTTCCTCTGTGGATAATTGTATACCTGATAAGGTTATATTATTGAATATTATTAAACTTGGCAAATGAGTTTCAAAACAAAGATTTAAATGCTATTTTTCGTGTTCCTTTAAGAGGATTTTATTATTTCTTGAGAAGCTATTTTCTTGATAAAAATGCGCATTTATTATATGAATACGTGTACATATGAGCACCTGCATCGCAGGTATGATTCGCAAGCAGGTTAGCCTTATTATTATTATGTTGACCGCATCGCATGATTGATCTGTGAGCGGGAAAAATAGATGCATCTATGGTTCGAGCCGTTCGATCCTCGGCAGTGCACGATTTATGTTTATATTGGTTCGGGCCGTCGACCCTCGACATTGCTTGCGCATGATATTTACTACGTATTTTTTGTGATTTATACATGTTTATCGGCCTAAGGAAGTTTTAATGGCCAGTTATGAGGAAGGATAATTGATGTGTAAAATGTGAAATAAGTCTGATGTTTCTTATCCCGGATTATGATTTAAATTCTCAACTGAAATGACGAAGATTTAAAGTGTTAAATGTGGAACAAGTTGATATTATTTATTCCTGATCTTAATAAATTGTCTATGACATTCATGTTTAGTGTTCACTTGAATATACTAAATTGACCTCTAGCAAGTGTCTAACTCGACCTCTCGTCACTACCTCTGTGATGACCCAAAAGGTCATCCTATGTTAATTTATCTAAATTTGTATTCCGAGGCTCCGAAAGCCTCCGTTAATCTCACCTCGATATGCATGCGCATCCCGGGCATGTAGCCGGGAAGATTTTATGTGAAAACATGATGAAAAGTTTAAATTTATAATAATTAATTGATTAAAGCTGACTTTGGTCAACATTTTTGGTAAACGGACCCAGACCCATGATTGACAGTCCAGGAGGGTCCGTAGGAAAATATGGGACTTGGGTGTATGCCCGGAATCGAATTCCGAAGTCCCAAGTCCGAGAAATAAATTTTTAAAGAAAATTGTTTTTTTAAAATAATAAAGACTTTTGAAAATGAATTTTGATGTGAAACTTGTGTTACCGGTACGTATTATGGTTCCGAAGCCGGGAACAGGTTTAATAAGTGTTATATGAGCTATCTATAAAATTTGGTGTAAAACAGACTTGGTTTGACGTGTTTCGGATCAAAAATGGAAAATTTGATAGTTTATGAAGTAGAAAATTTTATAGATTTTGGAGTTTAATTCATTGCTTTTCATGTTATTTTGGTGGTTTCATTACTCGAATAAGTCCGTAGGATGATTTTGAGGTCGTGTGTACATTGGGTTTGAGGTTCCGAGGGCTCGGGTGAGTTTCGAGTAGGTCCCGGGAGGTCTTTAGGCTTAAAATATAGCTGTTGGAGGTCACAGAACTCAGATCTCTGAACCTACCACCGAGGTCCACGGTCCTTTTTCGCGGACCGCGCTGAGGGCTTCGTTGCCGCGGTCATTTTTTCGCGGTCCGCGGTGAAGGAGTTGGGCCACTGGTACGACTTCGGAGGCCTATAACTTTTGATCTACAAGGAATTTTAACTTTTGGACATCTGTTGCGAAAGTTATGGCCAACATACTAAATCATGTCACTGCAGTCATTTTTCTTGGTTTTCTTCAGCTTTTCTTGGTCTTTGCTAGCGCGGCCGCAGTCCATTTTTCGGTGACCGCGGTGGGGGACTTGAGAGGGGTATAAATAGAAGGGAGTTTGAGTTATTTTCATTTTTCAAAGCCCTAAAAACATAAGAGGCGATTTTCCAAACACTCTTTCTTCTCCAAAACAATAATTGATTTCTAACTCATTTTCTTTACTCCTTAACTTCTTTTTACAAGATTTCACCCTATAATCTAGACCTTAAATCATGAGATCAAAGTAAAAATTAGGGGTTTTGGGTAGAGTTAGGGTTTTGGAAATTTTGGGTAATTCAACCTTAATTTGGGGTCAGATTTCAAAACAAATTATATATTTGGATTCGTGGGGGTATGGGTGATCGGGTTTTGGTCCGAGACTCGTGTTTGGACCAAGCGGGCTCGGGGTCGAATTTTGGTATTTTTGGAAGAATGCTAGGAAATGGATAATTAGGCTATGGGATCGATTTATTGAGTCATTATTGATATACTTAAGTTAATTATGTCTAGATATTGTTGTTCCGAAGTTGAATTCAAAAGGGAAGGCGGTGTTAGAGACTTGATTCCTATTTTTGGACCCGAGGTAAGTATCTTGCCTAAATTTGGTGAGGGAATAGGTATCGTATGCTAGGTGCTAAGTGTTTATCATGCCCAATGCATAGGTGAGGTGACGAGTACCTATGCATTGTGTGTCAAGCATGCCCGTGAGTCCATTTTTGATGAAATTCTTGTCCTTACTTCCATATCCATTGTATTATGAATTTATCTCTACTTGGAAGTTGGTTGTGTTGAAAATCCTCATTGATGAACTTGTGATGTAATAGTCCTATTAAGGACCCAACTATAAAGGATATACTTGAAAAGGTTGGTTATACCTGAGGCCCTTGCCCAACAATTTGTTATGATAATGACTGATATTTTCCCCTTGTCGGGTGATTATGATTTGTGATTCCACTTATGTGGCATTCCTTGCCATTTTGATAATTGCCATCGCATTGGTGAGGAAGAGTGTAGAGCACGAAGGGTGATTTCATGCCATTATTTACATGAATCACATCATATATTGCATAGTGAGGAAGAGAGTAAAAGCACGAAGGATGATGTCGTGCCATGATTTACATTGATCACATCATATATTGCATAGCGAGGAAGAGAGTAAAAGCACGAAGGGTGATGTCGTTCCATGATTTACATTGGTTACATCATATATTGCATAGTGAGGAAGAGAGTAAAAGCACGAAGGTTTATGCCGTGCCATGATTTATATTGAAAAGCATGAAGGTTGATGCCTTGCCATGATTTACATTGCCATACATGATACATTGCATCATGAGGAAGAGAGTAATAGCACGAAGGGTGATGACGTGCCATGATTCTAGTTATCTTACATCGTACATTGCATTGTTAGGAAGAGAGTAATAGCACGAAGGGTGATGTCGTTCCATTTATTACATTTCTGGCATTATATATGTTTCATTAGCATATTTCTGATAAATTGCTTTCTTGTCTGTTCCTATGTACTTAATTAACTGCTCTATCTCACTTGTTACGCCATTGTCTGCTCTCGTATCCCCCTATGTATCTGTTTATCTCTTGCTTTGTTTTTCCACGATATATGTTGTAGAATAGAACAGGTTAACGTTTGTTTTCAACTATAGCCTCGTCACTACTTCGGCCGAGGTTAGGCTCGGCACTTACACAGTATATGGGGTCGGTTGTACGGATGCTACACTGTATATCTCATTGTTGTGCAGATCCCGCACCCGGACCCACTGGACAGCATTGAAAGAGTCTCCTTCAGTCCAGCCCAGAGGCTTCAAGGTACACCCGCTGGCATTCGTGGGCCTTGGCGTCTCTCCTATCCCTAGTTCTTTATTTCTGTCTTGTCTTTCCTCTAGTTTTCAGAGACAGTAATGTATTTCCTCTCAGACTTTGTATTTAGCACTCCTATAGAAAATTCATGAGTTTTTGACTCCAGGTTTTGGGGAATTATTGCAACGTTGTATTATGTTATCCTTACTTAGCTTTGACATTTTATCTATTTCCTCTGTTAAAAATTGTGAACTATTTTTAGCTTATTCTGTTAATTTGGTGTTATCATGTTAGTTTAACTGTACACGTTGGCTTGTCTAGCGGGTTCAACGTTAGACGCCATCAAGGCCCGAAGGTGGGATTTCGTGTCGTGACAAGTTGGTATCAGGGCTCTAGGTTGCTTAGGTTTCACAACTCACAAACAAACTTGGTAGAGTCTGAGGGATCGGTATGGAGACGTTTGAATTTATCCCCTAGAGGCTGCAAAGTTAGGAATAACTCCATATTTCTTCATCTCCATTGTGCAAATTTATTCTATCATTAATAATTGAACTTGCCTACTCTTTGTCCTCTCACTAATCTCGACAACACGCGAACCGTCTACGGCCAAACAAGAGAGGAAGCCCTAGTGACAGCTACGATCAAGGGAAGAGACAGAAGCAGAGCGCAGTCTAAAGCTTGAACATCAACCCTTATTGTACAGTCTCAAATGGATCTAGATGCGGAGGTTCTAGCTCGAGCAGTAGATGTTGAACTAGTTCAGATTCCGGAAGGATTTATAGCTACTCCATGGTTGCAGGATGCACTAGTCTGTTTATTGAGGTTGGACAAGTTACCAAACAAGTTCCACTCCATTTGAGTGGTATATCTTTTGAAGACCCATATGATTTTCTTGACCGCTTCCATGAACAATTGCACACCATGGGAATAAGTTTAAATCAACGGGGTTGATTTATATGAGCTGTGAAGTTTAACATCGTGGATTATTAGGTATTGTGACCTATGATTTCGTGCCATGTGGGGGGAGTTCACTGTCAAGGAATAGATTGCGAGGCCGCATGTCATATCGGTTGTGGCTTGGAATGTATAAGGTCGGGGATTTTTTCAAGAGAGAAAGCTGGGAATTTTGGTACGTCTACCTCCTTGATAACCCTATACCTCAGTACCAGAGAAGTTATTCAAACAACTTGAAGTCTACAAAAGTCTACTCAGCGTGGAAGTCACAGTTGTGTCAGGTCATTCGACGGTATCAGGATATGCCATCAGGTTCGATAACTTAACCCGTCATCCTCCTACGTTGGTTCGTATAGACAGAGGGCGAGTCCCCATACTCATTAAAGGACTCAAAAATGATTGTAAATATTGGAAGACTCAGGGCAGGATGATACTTTATGTCGGCTAGTGGTAGAAATTTCCCTAGACTTGGGAGGGTCATATTTCATCAGAGCACTCAAGCTACGTGCCCCGTTTCAGCTACAACTCAACTACATAACCACCTGGGGAAATAGGAGTCGGAATGTCGGAAGTGGAGGTTAGATTCCTAGAGGTGGAGACCCAGTCTGTTGATACATTTTCTATAGTATGGATGAGGTCGTATATTAAATGATTTCATTAAAAGAACAATCTCTAATTATTATAAAGTGATGATTTTCTGAACTTAATTCGGTTATGCTTATCTAATAAAATTCTTCTAGTATGCTCCTATTTCAGGTGAGCTTCGTAACTCAAAAATCTACTTATGTGAATACTTGTATTGATAAATTCTATGGGAATAACTGTGTTTACCATTACCTGTTGAAATGCTTCTTAACGAAAAATATTTAAATGAAGGAAATGGAATGTTTCGAGTGGCACGATATGAATATTACTTGTGATTCAGAATCGAGGACGAGATCCTCGCGGGTTAAAATGATTTGGTATATTTAGACCGGACCTCGAGCCACGGTGGAAGTTATGTAAGGATGAGATCCTTCTCATGGAAATTCTTGTGTTTAAATTCTCCCTTGTGAATTAAATTTTGTTTCTTTTTACTATAAGTACTAGTAGGAAGTCATGCTTGTTAAAGACTTATGTATAAAAATAGGAGTAATAATAATAATATTAATTAATAAATAAACTAATTAACCATCTGTGCGTAAATTGCTAAATTCGTGCTATAATTATGGAGCCTTAACTTACAAGGTAGGTGCCCGCTCCAGATGGCGTTAGATGAGGCACGTTATTTTGGGTAATTATGAGGTCTTCAAGCATCGTATCTCGATATCAGTATTGTGAAGGAATTGGAGGAGCAGCTATAAGATTTGTTAGGTAAAGACTTCGTTAGGCCTAGTGTTTCTCCTTGGGGTGCTCCAGAGTTGTTTGTTATGAAGAAAGATGTCTCAATGAAGATGTGTATTGACTACCGGCAATTGAACAAGGTTACTATTAAGAATAAGTGTCATTTGCCGAGGATTGACGATTTATTAGACCAACTTCAGGGTGCTACAGTGTTCTCCAAGATTGATCTGAGATCTGGGTACCATCAGTTGAGGATTTGGGCGTCTGGTGTCCCTAAGACAGCCTTTCGCACTCGTTATGGGCATTATGAGTTCTTGGTGATGTCATTTGGATTGACAAATGCCCCAGCTGTTTTTATGGAGCTAATGAACCGAGTGTTCAAGCCTTATTTGGAATCGTTCGTTATTGTTTTCATTGATGATATTTTGATATACTCTCGCAGCTGAGAGTAGCATGAGCAGCACCGTAGAGTCGTCCTCCAGACTCTGAGGGATAGTCAGTTGTATGCCAAATTCTCCAAGTGTGAGTTTTGGTTGGGTTAAGTTGCATTTCTAGGCCATGTGGCTTCATCAGAGGGTATTCAGGTGGATCCCAAGAAGATTTTAGCAGTTAGAGATTGGCCCAGGCCCACTTCAGCTACAGAGATTCGGAGCTTCTTGGATTTAGCAGGGTATTATCGCCGATTTGTGGAGGGCTTTTCATCTATCGCAGCCTCGATGACTAGGTTGACCCAGAAGAGTGCTCAGTTCAGGTGGTCTGGTGAGTGTGAGGCGAACTTTCAGAAGCTCAAGACAGCCGACCACAGCACTAGTGTTAGTGTTGCCCTCAGGTTCAGGACCGTATACTGTGTATTGTGATGCTTCACGGGTTGGGCTTGGTGCAGTGTTGATGCAGGAAGGTAAGGTTATAGCCTATGCTTCTCGTCAGTTGAAGATTCATGAGAAGAACTATCCAGTTCATTATTTGGAGCTTGCAGCCATTGTTCACGCTTTGAAGATTTGGAGGCACTATCTCTACGGAGTGCCATGTGAGGTGTTTACGGACCATAAGAGCTTGCAGTATCTGTTCAGACAGAAGGAGTTGAACATGGGATGAGGAGATGGTTAGAGTTGTTGAAGGATTATGATATGACCATTATTTATCATCCGGCAAAGGCCAATGTGGTGGCCGATGCTTTGAGCCGGAAGTCAGTCAGTATGGGCAGTCTAGCTTATTTATTAGTCGGGGAGCAACCTCTTGCGTTAGATGTTCAGGCCTTAGCCAACCGATTTGTGAGATTGGAGGTTTCTGAGACTGGCAGTGTGTTGGCACATATCGTGGCCCGTTCTTCATTGTATGATCGTATTCGGGCCAGGCAGTATAATGATCGTTACTTATGAACTCTTAGAGATATGGTTCGGCATGGAGGTGCCAAGCAGGTCACAATGGATGATGAGGGTGTTCTGAGGATGCAGGGTCGTATTTGTGTACCCGATATTGATGGCATTCGTGAGTTGATACTTCAGCAGGCCCATAGTTCCCGGTATTCCATTCATCCAGGCGCCGCAAAGATGTACCAGGACTTGCGGAAGCATTATTGGTGGCATAGAATGAAGAAGGATATTGTAGCTTATGTAGCTCGGTGCTTGAACTGCCAGCAGGTGAAGTACGAGCACCAGAGACCCGGTGGGTTGATGCAGAAGATTCAGCTTCCTGAGTGGATGTGGGAGCGTATCACCATGGACTTTGTAGTTGGGCTCCCACAGACTCAGAGGATGGTTGATGCAGTTTGGGTTGTTGTGGATAGGCTGACCAAGTCAGTGCACTTTATTCTGGTATCAGTGTCGTATTCAGCAGAGACGTTGGCAAAGGATTTACATGAGAGAGATTGTTAGATTACATGGTGTGCCTATATCCATTATATCAGACCGAGGTACTCAGTTTACCTCCCATTTTTGGAGAGTATTTCAGCGAGATTTAGGCATACAGATTGATTTGAGCACAATATTTCATCCTCAAACGGACGGACAGTCCGAGCGTACCATTCAGATTTTGGAGGATATGTTGTGGGCCTGTGTTATTGATTTTGGTGGTTCATGGGACCAGTTCTTTCCTTTAGCTGAGTTTTCTTACAACAACAGCTATCAGTCGAGCATTCAGATGGCTCCGTATGAGGTGTTGTATGGTAGACGGTGTTAGTCTCCAGTCGGATGGTTTGAGCCGAGAGAGGCTAAATTATTGGGTTCTGAGTTAGTCCAAGATGTCTTGGACAAGGTGAAGATCATTCAGGATAGACTTCGTACATCTCAGTCCAGGCAGAAGAGTTATGCGGATCGCAGAGTTCGAGATTTGGCATTTATGATAGGCAACCGGGTATTTCTTCGGGTGTCGCCAATGAAGGGCGTGATGATATTCGGAGAGAAGGGCAAGTTGAGCCCTAGGTACATTGGTCCATTTGAGATTCTGGACAAGGTAGGATAGGTGTCCTACAAACTTGCCTTTCCACCTATTTTGTTAGTCGTGCACCCGGTGTTTCATGTATCTATGCTCCAGAGGTATATTGCAGATCCACCTTATGTTCTTGACTTCAGCGGTGTCCAGTTGGAAAATGATTTGACTTACGAGGAGGAGCCGGTAGACATATTAGCTAGGCAGGTTCGTCAGTTGAGATCGAAGAGTTATCCTTCGGTTTGTGTTCAATGGAGAGATCAGCCTGCCGAGGTAGCGACTTGGGAGTCCGAGTCCGATATGAGGAGCCATTATCCCCATCTTTTCTCAGACTCAGGTACCTTTCTATGTCAGTTCGAGGACGAAAGTTTGGTTTAGTGGGGGAGATTGTGATGACCCAAAAGGTCATCCTATGTTAATTTATCTAAATCTGTGTTCTGAGGCTCCGAAAGCCTTCATTAATCTCATCTCGATATGCGTGTGCATCCCGGGTGTGTAGCCGGGAAGATTTTATGTGAAAACTTGATGAAAAGTTGAAATTTATAATAATTAATTGTTTAAAGTTGACTTTAGTCAATATTTTTGGTAAACGGACCCGGACCCGTGATTTGACAGTCCCGAATGGTCCGTAGGAAAATATGGGACTTGGGCGTATGCCCGATATCGAATTCTGAAGTCCCAAGTCCGAGAAATGAATTTTTAAGGAAAATTATTTTTTAAATACAATAAAGACTTTTGAAAATGAATTTTGATGTGAAACCTGTGTTACTGGGCCCGTATTATGGTTCCGGAGCCCGGAACAGGTTTAATATGTGTTATATGAGCTATCTGTAAAATTTGGTGTAAAATGGACTTGGTTTGATGTGTTTCGGATAAAAAATGAAAAATTTGATAGTTTATGAAGTTTGAGAAAATTCTATATATTTTGGAGTTTATTTCATTATTTTTGATGTTATTTTGGTGGTTTCATTACTCGGATAAGTCTGTAGGATGATTTTTAGGTCATGTGTACATTGGGTTTGAGGTTCCGAGGGCTCGGGTGAGTTTCGGGTAGGTGCCGGGAGGTCTTTAGGCTTCAAATATAGCTGTTGGAGGTCACAGAACTCAGATCTGTGAACCTACTACCGAGGTCCGCGATCCTTTTTCGCGGACCGCGCTGAGGGCTTCGCGGCTGCGGTCGTTTTTTCGCGGTCCGCGGTGGAGGAGCTAGGCCACTGGTCCGACTTCGGAAGCCTATATCTTTAGATCTACAAGGCATTTTGAGATAATTCAAAAACAAGAATTGTAGCCCTTCGTTTCTGATTTCCAGAAAGGTAAAGAAATCGTAATGTCGTAATGTGGACATCAGTAGAGAAATTTATGGCCAACATACTAAAGAATGTCATTGCAGTCATTTTTCTTGGTTTTCGTCAGCTTTTATTGGTCTTTGCTAGCGCGGCCACTGTCCATTTTTCACTGACCGCGGTGGGGGGCCTGACGGGGGTATAAATAGATGGGAATTTCAGTTATTTTCATTTTTCAAAGTCCTAAAAACATAAGAGGCGATTTTCCAAACACTATTTCTTCTCCAAAACATTAGTAAGTGATTTCTAACTCATTTTCTTTACTCCTTAACTTCTTTTTACACCATTTCACCCTATAATCTAGGCCTAAAATCATGAAATCAAAGTAGAAATTAGGGGTTTTGGTTAGAGTTAGGGTTTTGGGAATTTTGGGTAATTCAACCTCAATTTGGGATAAGATTTCAAAATAAATTATATATTTGGACTCGTGGGGGTATGGGTGATCGGTTTTTGGTCCGAGACTTGTGTTTGGACCAAGCGGGCCCGTGGTCGAATTTTGGTATTTTTGGAAGAATGCTAGAAAATGGATAAATAGGCTATGGGATCGATCTATTGAGTCATTATTGATATACTTAAGTTAATTATGTCTAGATATTGTTGTTCCGGAGTTGAATTCAAAAGGAAAGGCGGTGTTAGAGGCTTGATTGCTATTTTTTGACCCGAGGTAAGTGTCTTGCCTAACTTTGGTGAGTTAATAGGTATCGTATGCTAGGTGCTAAGTGTTTATCATGTCCAATTCATAGGTGATGTGACGAGTACCTATGCATTGTGTGTCAAGCATTCCCGTGAGTCCATTTTTGATGAAATTCTTGTCCTTACTTCCATATTCATTGTATTATGAATTTATCTCTACTTGGAAGTTGATTGTGTTGAAAATCCTCGTTGATGGACTTGTGACGTAATGGTCCTATTGAGGACCCAACTGTAAAGGATATACTTGAAAAGGTTGGTTATAGCTGAGGCCCTTGTCGGGCAATTTGTTATGATAATGACTGATATTAGCCCCTTGTCGGGTGATTATAATTTGTGATTCCACTATGCTGCATTCTTTGCCATTTTGATAATTGTCATTGCACTGGTGAGGAAGAATGTAAAGTACGAAGGGTGATTTCGTGCCATGATTTACATTGATCACATCATATATTGCATAGTGAGGAAGAGAGTAAAATCAAGAAGGGTGATGCTGTGCCATGATTTACATTGATTACATCATATATTGCATAGTGAGGAAGAGAGTAAAATCAAGAAGGGTGATGCTGTGCCATGATTTACATTGATTACATCATATATTGCATAGTGAGGAAAAGAGTAAAAGCACGAAGGGTGATGTTGTGCCATGATTTATATTTAAAAGCACGAAGGTTGATGCCGTGCCATGATTTATATTGAAAAGCATGAAGGTTGATGTCGTGCCATGATTTACATTGCCATACATGATACATTACATCGTTAGGAAGAGAGTAAAAGCACGAAGGGTGATGTCGTTCCATGATTCGTGTTATCTTACATCGTACATTGCATTGTGAGGAAGATAGTAAAAGCACGAAGGGTGATGACGTGCCATTTATTATATTTCTGGCATTATATTTGTTTCATTAGCATATTTTTGATAAATTGCCTTCTTGTCTGTTCCTATGTACTTAATCAATTGATCTATCTCACTTGTTACCCCATTGTCAGCACCCGTATCCCCTACGTATCTATTTATCTCTTGCTTTGTTTTTCCATGATATATGTTGTAGAATAGGACATGTTAGTGTTTGTTGTCAAGTCTAGCCTCGTCACTACTTCGGCCGAGGTTAGGCTCGGCACTTACTCAGTACATGGGGTCGGTTATACTAATGCTACACTGCACATCTCATTGTTGTACAGATACCGCACCCGGACCTAGTGGACAGCGTTGAGGGAGTCTCCTTCAGTCCACCCCAGAGGCTTCAAGGTATACCCACTGGCATTCGTGGGCCTTGGCGTCTCTCCTATCCCTAGTTCATTATTTCTGTCTTGTCTTTCCTCTAGTTTTCAGATACAGTCATGTATTTCCTTTAAGACTTTGTATTTAGCACTCCTATAGACAGTTCGTGAGTTTGTGACTCTAGGTTTTGGGGAATTATTGCAGCGTTGTATTATGTTATCCTTACTTAGCTTTGACACTTTATCTATTTCCGCTGTTAAAAATTGTGAATTGTTTTTAGTTTATTCTGTTAATTCGGTGTTATCATATTAGTTTAACTGTACACGTTGGCTTATCTAGCGGGTTCAACGTTAGACGCCTTTCTCTTCTTGTTTGCCCTAACATTTCTAGGGACTTTAACTCCTGAACTCTTCTTCCTTTTTGGGTTATAGTTGTCAGACACGTGTTTCAATATATCTTCGAGGGGTTCCTGTCCTGATGGAACAGATTCTTGAATATTCTTCCTTGGTTTAACGAACCCCTCAGCAGCTTCTCTAGACCCATTTCCTCCTTTTTCTCTCACACTTTCTTCTTCTCCAGCAGATTCCTCACTTCATACTATCATTGCTCCTATTTCTTCAGTCAAACCAACAGGAGTGGGTGAAGATTCAACCACTCCTTTTCCCATTACCCTCACATAAAGGTGTAATATAGGTCGGGTCTAGGCCAAATAGGCCGGGCCAAACGGGCCCAGGGCTAGGTGGGCTTGGGTCAGGCGTGCCCGGTTCAAACGGTCCGGGCCAAATGGTCCTAATGTGTAGAACCGGCCCGCTGTAGGTCTATGCCCACATAGGCCCGGGCTAAGTGGGCCGGGCCCACGGGCCTAAACGATCCGGATTATTTTTTAAAATTTTTTTTTATCTAAGGAAATTTCTTGTAAATATTGTGACATAAATCTTGTAATTCAAAT